>WURS02017302.1:0-12101 GCA_011762765.2 Rhinocypha anisoptera | reverse complement strand
AAAAATAGCATTCAGTGTCGAAAGTTAATTTGTATCCTTCACGTATAAGACGCAGGTAACTTTTTTGAGACCAAATTCAGGAAAAAAAGTGCGTCTTATATGCCGTCAAATACGGTATATTCATTTATATCTTGTCAAAATGGAACATTTTCACAAAGTAAAGGCCTCATCAATCATTGATCTCAAGTTTCCTGATTACAATTAAACTTTATTGTTCAAAAGTATTTTTACTTATGAGATATTTACTATATGTAACATGGACCAAAGAGTGGAAAATAAGTAAAACAAAGAGTAGGGCTCGGTGTCAGGTAGTATATTAGAATAATATATAAGGAGTTAGGTATAATTGCATTGAAAAAATAAAAAAATCTCACATATGAATAGCAAGAAATCCAGGTTTAAGAGTAATTAAATATGAATGTAAGAAAATTGGGAATGCACAGATTTCAGGAGAGAAAGAGAGCTGTGAAAGTGGACAAGAGTATGTAATGAATGAATGGAAACATGTAATAAGTACAGCACAATCTTGATAGTCCAACAGAAATGGGACTGAAGGTCTGTCGGTTTACCAAATTTTTCCAGATTATCGAGAGTAGGACCATGCAAGACATGAAAAAATTTTTAAGTATTGAAATTTTGTTTATTTTGTACTGTTCATTTTACCTATGGCTTTAATAGTAAATACTATAGTTTACAAAGCTGTACTGTAATAAAATGGAACTTTTAAATTTTGAACATAAAAGCTTTCTAAAAAAATCAACTTCTACTTGAATTGTTTAGCCAGGATGCCATTGCTGTCACATCAATGCAACAAACTCAGACTTAAAAAACTTAGAAAATTCACTGCGCTTCAAAGTTTTCCTTTTTTCAGATTCACTCACAACAGATTTCACAATTTAAAAAAATATTATCTTTTTTTTTTAATAATGTTTCACCACATCCATACCGTTGAATTATAGCCCATTTCTCTTAACGTGTAAAATGTTGTGTTTTTATTTGAAAATAAGATCTCCCCCTCCCACTGTATTAAGTAAATTTTGAAATTTTTGGTACATAATTTGTTTCATTTTAGGTTTGAAAATAAAAGCAAGCATCCCTCCCCACTGTCACTGGAAGCTTGTCGTATTAGCAAATGTCAGACTGTGGAGATCATACTGTAAAAGGAAAAATGACTAGAGATATTAGATTTTTGATACAATGAATTTCTAACATTTCACAGCTGCCATTCTGCACTTATGTAAAAGCTGCAATAGTTTAGGAGTACTTATAGCGTTATGCACCTGTAATTATTAGGACTGCCACAACCCAAAATTTACTTATCATACTAGAATGTCAAAGTTCTCCTCTCCATACTTCTCGTCTCAGTCTGTAGTTTTGCTCTTGGAGACCGTGAATAGTTGCCTTGAACGATGCTCTCTCTTTCTTTGCCTGCTCTTGGAGGGAGTGAACTTCTAATGGAATTTTACCAGGTGATGTGCCAGTGAGATCCCCTGGGGCTCCTGTCTGTTTTGTGACGAGTTGCCTGAGGTGAGCAACCTCTTCCTGGAGAATCCAATTCTCTGCCTCAAGTTGTTTAACCCTAAACCCAGTGATTAGTTTAAATAATGACTTCTAGTGCAATTTAAATGCGTACATAACATATGTAATTGTTAAGTTATTTCAGTTTTCATACAGAGAGCTACCAATTTTCTACCTCCGTAAACATCATCAAAATAGCAACATGAATATTGGTGGTGGTCGCTAGTTGATCTAACCAACAAGAGCTACTCCTGTACTACCAAACAAACATGTCCATGACATGGACACTCCAGGAATGGTTTTTGAAAACTTTCAGGAAATATTTCAAAGTTTTATAATCCAACAGCATATTTTCCATGACGTATATTACCAATATTTCCCAAATAAGTGAGAATTAGAGTAGAACGCATGACTCCACATTTTACCTGTCTCGCCAGTGTGCAGGATGGGAGTTTTCTTTTCTGTTGTTCAACTTGCTTTTTAAACTCTGCACTTCTGCCTCTAGTTTTCTGATTGTAGCCTGAAGAATTCGTGGATTTGGTGGGCCAATATACTCCATCGGCAATGGATAGTGTATTCTTGGTTATTATTGATATATTGCACAACATATTTTTAATTAACACACAGATTGACATGTAATGGAAAAAATCATGAATCTTATCATTCAAGACAAATATCAGATGGTGACACATTCAGGTACAACAAATCGCAGTCATAAATCCAAGTTTTGCTTGATCAATGAAGGAATAGAGCTCATTTCATTTTATGCATTAATTAGATGAAGCACTGTGTTAAAAGACGCACTGAAATATTTAAGGAAATATCTCTCCAGCTAAATTTGAAAAAAAAAAGTTTGCATTTTTGATAAAAGTCCTAACACTGGGAAACCTATTCTGGTTATCAGATTTTGATCAAGGGAAATACTTGTAGTCACAATAATATCCATAAAATAATGGGGAGAACAAATCTATGATGATGGCACAAAGAAAAAAATTACATAAAACGTTAAAGTTTGGAAGAAGGAAAAATTAAAGGGTTAACCCCAATGTCACATAATTTTGAATAACCTTTTAATAATTTTGAAATGAAGTGATTTATTCAATCAAAAAAACTCTGTTTTTTAGTCAAACTAAGCACAAGTAAAAGCCACATGATTAGTTAACAATGTTTATGAATATTATTTTATTTTTCATAATTCACTTCACAATATAAACACATCAAACAATATTTGATGAACCTAGGATTATTAGAACTATTAGAAGCATGAACATGCAGTACCAGATTTTCAAATAATGGTTCAAGAAGTATAGTTTACCTGTGTGTGCCACTTAATGTTTTTTTTTGAAGGTGTATGTCTAGAATTAACCTCAGGCATTTTAGGGGTTAGGTGGAAGAAGGGACTGCTTTGGTCACGACAGTCTTGCCCAAAACCTTTTATTCTTATCATTTGGCATGAGAACTCATTGCACCAATTGATTTCCTTGTTTACATGTCTGGGCTTATAAAAACTTTAAATGCATGAGGGCGGTTCAATTAAGAGTGATGATGTTTTTAAAAATATATCGTGCATAAATTTAATTTATATTATTAGCTAAACCCTTTTAGTGCCAGTGGGCCAATCTATCGGTCCCGAGGGGTATGAGCAAAAAGTGCCATGGACCAATCTATCAGCCACATTTTTTGTTTAATACATATTTTTTATTACGTTGTTTAGGAGATAAAAAATATAAATATTTCACTTAACCTGTTTGTGTTTGGAGGGTAAATAATAAAATGACATAACAAATTGATAATAATATATATATATTTAAATGTCTAAATCAACAAATTCCATGAAAAATTGACATTTTTCACATGTATCAAGTGAAAGGACTGGCTCTTAAAGGGTTAATGTGTATCCACCGAGGGGACTATAATACAGTGGAATTCCATAATAATACAATATAGAATTTGAAAACTTTGTATATTTCTACAAAGTAAAGCGACCATGACCAGTTTTGATTTATGGTCTGGTGTTTTCCCGGCGAATACTCTGGGTGAAAAGCTCTCGGGTTTCACTCCGGGTCAGTTCCTCCGTGTTCCGCTCCAATGTTTCGATGTGCGACTCGCCCATCGTCTTCAGGGATTTGAAACGTTGGAGCGGAACACGGAGGACCTGACCAGGTGTGAAACCTGAGAATTTTTCCCCCATGACCAGTTTTGATGATGATCGTTATCATCTGGTGCCTTCAAGGTTGGATATTGCAAGCTTATGTACGTTGTTGGAGTTTGGAGGGAAGGGGTATGGTGGGCAGGGTGTGGTTAATTGTTTTGAAAAGTGCTTGACTGAAGGGGGGAAGGAGAAATGGGGTGGGAGGGATTCCCGTTGAGGGGGAGAGTGGGTTGGTCCTGCAGTAGCGTGGAGGGGAACAGTGGAGAGTGGTTTTGAAGGAAAGATTTGTTGACCACTGCGTTGTCAGGCTCCAGATTGTGTCTGAGGATTTCAAATTGTTCGAGGGTGTCGAATTTATAACCTTGATTTTTGTAGTGTACAATTTCAAGGAAGCGAAATAAATTGTACTTCTCAGAAATAATGCACACATGTTATAAAATAAGAAAATTACAGTGGAACATATTAAAACCCTGTTTCCAAATAATTTCATCAACTTGCTTCCAACAAAATATAACTAATTTTGAATGATAAACTTAATCCTGTTAAAATGACAATATCAAATCTTTTCATTGAAGGCTCTTAGTCAATTCTTATAGCCAGTTCCCACCATTGCATTAGTACACATTCAGGTATGTGGGAACATCATTGGTTTGTTTTTTAATAATGGAATTTTGTTCAATTGGAAAAAGCTGGATCACAAATCACTTTTAATTACTTTTGCCCCAATAGTAAACTTTAGAGGCTAGGTTATGCAAGGTATTATCCATAATGAAATTGCTTATTGTGAATTAAATAAACATCTTTTGTGTTCATATGAATGAGTTTGAATAAACAATGGTTTTTGTACTATATTTTCATTGGAAACGTGCTTTTTCTGTAAATTACAAGAATACAACTTGCAGCAACATATGTGCATGCAGTGATATCCTAGTATAATAAAATCCTTCAATGAGTAGAACATTAGCCATAAGGTACAGTGGTGTGCATAAGCTACTCTGAACAAGAAGTCAACCATATTTTATCTGAATATTTTCCCCTGATAAATTAAATAAAAGTATAAAAGATTAACCATTGCCTGACCTGTCAAATTCTACTGTATAAGTTAGAATTAAATATCTTCGATTTCCAGAAGGAATCGCCGAACCTCTGCTTGATGGTGGTGAGTCAATTTTGCCTTCATTTTTGCCCTTTCTTTTACCACGAAGCAGCTCAAGATCCTCAAACGTCAAGAGATCCATGGAAACACATTCACTAGTCTTATGGCAAAAAAGATTAATTCCAAACATCAAGTTTTATTGAATTACAACAGTGAAACCAGTGCAAACTTACATTTGTGATAAAAAAGGCTAACAGCTAGTTTTGCTGCATACTATCATATTTATTTGGCCTATTTATGTCATTGTGATTGACTGTATTAGTAGTTATATCAAAAATCTAAGATTTTAATACTAAACAGGCCATTAAAGTGTCTCAGCCTGTGTGGTAATATATAATTCAAAGAAGGGTAATTGTTATTGAAAAAAGTCATTAGTCTTTTCCACTCTTCTCATTATTATAGGTATTCATAAAGCATCAAAGCACCTTAGGTGACTTATTTCTAGTCTTTACATGGCATTCTGATTTTGAATGTGTGATAGAAATATAAAGGACATGAGCCTATAAAATGTTTGGTATCACTAACAAGCCTTCATATTTATATTAACTTGCAATAAATAATCAAGTACAGCTTGGTCTGAGTAACTGTTTATTCACCTTGAATGAATACACACTTACTTCAATTAAGGCATTACATTTACTTTATCAAAGTGATGTAGTTACTATTGAAAAGCTTTAAAAGTTCACTATGAGAAGTGCTTAATTAAAATTAACCATGGGACAATGAAAGTGATGCAATTCTGGAGCAATAGAGAGTTAAAGTTTAACATCAAGTAACAGCATAAATTGAACCAGGTAGGTACCACTTACTCGGGCACCATTTTAGAGGAAAATATAAAAATAGTATTTGACCTTTAGTTGAATACAGGTTTCCCTTTCTAACCGCAGCCCACTTTTTGAGTTAGTACCTTTCTCAACCGCAGGCCTTTCCCTTGCGCATGCACGGTTTTGATCAACCACTTAAGATTGTGTCAAGTAAGTCAATATTTTCAATGATTCATTCATAATTACCCATGTTCATAGGTAATGTATTCAATGTGATGCACAAAATTTATAATGGAAATTAACCCTGATCCTTGGCCATTATTAATAAGAATTTTAGAGCAAGACAAATTGAATGCATTAATTTAGTTCCAAAATTTCAACACAGATGGAACCTGATTTTTCTAAACCTTTTCAACAAGGATATCAACTATTGTAAGAGAGATCACTATCAAAGAGTGGAGGGAATATTTCTGTCCTCATAAAAATGCAAATTATTCCAATTCAAACGAAGTTGCACAAATATTTACTATAGTTTGGAGGAAAATGAAATCTATTCCCCACTTTTCCACTAACCCATTTGGTGCCAGCAGCTATCACCTGGTATATGTGAGAAATTCCACAGCTTTTTCATGGAATTTGTTAATTTACACATTTAAATGTATACTCCAAGCACTTAACACAGATAGTAAAATATTTTATTTATATTTTTATTTCCTAAACAATTGAAGAAAAAGTTTTTATTAAACAAAAAATCGGGTCAATAGATATGCACATGGCACTTTTCACACATACCCCTAGGGCTGATAAATTGGCCTACTGGCACTAAAAGGGTGAACTTAGTGATTATCCAACAGCAGGGTTTTTGATGAATGTAACTCCAGCCGTTGATGAGGGATACCAGTAATTATATCCTCGAAAGAAGGTAGTATTAGTAGTATTTTTGTTTATAGGGTACGTCGATGGCTACAGTCATTTAGTACCTCTTCATATCGTAGAAAGAACCAGTCTGGGCATATGCAACACTCATACCCTGGTCAGGACTTGAACCCGTTTCCTTTGGGTTAGCTAGCAGGCATGCTACCTACTAGGTTAACATGGTCAGTTTGAAAGAAGGATTTATGTAATGTCAAGAATTGATGATAAGAGACTTAAGATAAGTAAAGGAAGAGAGTTTTAAAACTTTATCATGGGACTTACTATGCAACTAAGAAACTTTATCTTTGAGGAAATGGGATGAGCTACGATTGGAGGGTTTTGGGATGTGGGTATGCAGAATAACAAAATTTGATAGAAAGTAAAGGAGAAGAAGAGGTTTTAGGCACTATGGGGAAGGAGAGGAATTTGCCAGAGTAAATCTGAAGAAGGCAGAAAAATGGACAGGAGGCACTCTAAAGGAATATTGAAGGTATACTGCTAAGTAAATTGGATGATGGAGGAAGATTATAATAGGCATTTTTGATTGTATGAAGATACAGCAAAAATATGTAGAAATGAAACATAATTATTAACAATACAACATAAAACGTATTTACTTTCCTTGAACATCAATGGACCTTGGATGCCTTTTAAATGGTTCTACCAGCAACCTATTTTGACTGGTCGAAACTTATGTTGATCATCATACAATACACATATGTGATGGGGATTTATGTAAGCAGACAGAGGATATAAAAAAATGATAGCAGCAAATATCACAGAGTTGAATTCCTTCAATAACTAATAAAAATTTTACAAAAAGTGTACTACTGCCTACAGTATTGATAATGTTTAAAGAATATTCACAAGTGGTAAGAGTAAATATGGAAGCACATCACAGAATTGTTGTGAAGATGGCTGCCACAATGTAATTAACTACAGAAGATTAGTTAGGTTCAAAGCACATAGTAATTGGTTTTGAATGATGAAACCCATTGAAATACATGAAAAGAAATGTTCCCCATCTCCGAGAAGATTTGGACATTCATATTAGGGAAGGTTATGCCTACTCGCTTTTGAAACCAACAAGGCACAAGCCTGTAAATTGAGCCTCATATCTTATCTGGGAAAGAACCATATTTTGCCTGCAAAAAAATTAAAGGACTACCACCAACAGGTTTAATTTTGTAGCATGGCTAAGTTTTCCCACATTGCCTGCATAACAGTTGCAATTGTCAGGCATAAATACATTCAGTGCCTTTTAAATTGTCCAGATATTGCCATTAGTTATTATGTTTGGCCTAACAAGGGTGCACTGGAAGGAATAAAATTTCCCTCTGATGAAGAGGCATATACGTATATGAACAATTGAGTAAGGATATGTCCATACAAAAAATAAGCCACAACTATATTTCATTTATAGTGGAGGTATGAGGAATCGGGTTAACAGAAACAGCAGTATAAACCTTATTACGTTAACGCAAATATTTATATACTTACACCATGTCATTTTTTGCAATAAAAAGTTCATTATAATGTCTATTTTCATAAAATTGGATCAATATCACCAATAACCTTTATGACTTCTATAAATTGGTCAGCGAAAAGAGGATCTTTATTGCAGTCATAATTAAGATATGATTGTGCACAAGGTTTTAAACAGTAAAATATAATATTGGCACTTGCTATAATGACTTATAAATTGTAGACTATTATTAGTATTATTATAGTTACCCTTAAAAGCCCCGATTTCAGCATCATCATGAAAATGTCAAAACGCTTGAAATTTCCTGTTTTGAGAGTTAGGTTTTCAATGACTGAAGAAAATTTACAGAGGTGTATTTTAGAATCAATAATTATAAAGAATTTAATTTTCATGTAATATTATTTAAGTCATTGTCGAAGAAAATAACTAACATTAAAAATTACATACATTTACGATCGTACTTCGCACTCCACTCTTCACCAGAATGTTTATCAATGACAGATAGCTCTAAAGAATTGGTTCTGTTTGTGTTCATTTTCACGATAAATTGATTTCCTTTGAAGATACAAGATGTAACCAACCATGGTTGTTCACTCATTGCCGATAAAACTATATTTTACCATAAATATCAAAACCCGTCACGTGTTTGTAATATGCACGTCTCTCTCTTCATTAAGAACAAAACTGTTTCGGACCTTTTAGAAGTCTCAATATTTTCAGTGATCTTCAGTATCCTGCAGATCACATGCTATACTACTTACATATCCTACAGCCATACAGGTCCTACATCTACTACAATCCTGTCATCTGCTATCTTCCCTATCATCGTTTGTAATTGTTTGTTTACATCGTTTACCTTTCGGGGTTACGCTCTTCATTTGTTGACAGCGGTCATTTAGATTCAGAATGTGTTATTCTTGTAAGATCCTTTTGCGTGAAAAGAATTCTATCTCGTTCGTGGCATTTTCTATTCAGAAATTGCTTGGTAATATTGCCGAATCTCACATTGGAAGAATTCGGTGTTTATGTGCTAACTTGTCATCTCAGAGCATTCCAGTTCCAACCGAGGTTACTAATACCAAAGATCCACCGCCAAGGAAGAGAAAATCCTCCAAAGGTCAAAACCGTCCTTCAGACATAGTTTCTTATTTGGAAAAGCGTAATGGAAAAATCGACGTAAATGCCATCCCCTCAAAGTTACTGTCAAAAAAATTCAACAAGGCGGAAAGTTTTTATGTGGTGGGGAAAAGTACTGCAGGTATATCAGGTTAATCTTTTCTTTCCTGTTGGTTTGACAAATTCAAATCTAAAAATGTTCCCATATTTCAGATGAAATAGTGGAAAGTTTGGTTCAAGATGATGACAATACACCGATATTTGAAGTAAACCCAGGATTGGGTTTAGTAACTGAGTCCTTACTTAAGAAAGACGTACCTGAAGTCCATGCCTTTCAACCGGTCTTTTGGGGGACTACATCTGTGAGCATCCAGAAACTGATGAACTTAAAGGTTGAATGTAGCAGAAATAGATATGATCAATTACATAATTTTTTTTCAGGTACTTGACAAAAAATTTCCTAACAGACTGTTTTTACAAAAATACGATTTTTTTGCGTTGTGGAGACGTCTAATGTTGGATTATTATGACGATGACGTTACCCGGACTGTATTATCAATTATAAAGGCAAAGCCTTGGACTAACGGTATTTAGAAAGTAACATCAACAAGAAAAAATCAATACTTAAAAATGGTGTAAATAAAATGATATTTCTCTTTCTTACTCCCTCCATTTTGATTTCACTAGGGACTCCGGTGAAGATTTTTGCTCCTATTCCCAATAAATTGTTTGTAAACCATATGATTTCCTCTCTGGTATTTCAAAAAGGTTTTTTTCAGTGTGGTCGACTGGAATTTTACCTAGTATTGAGGCCATATGATTACCATGTAAGAATTTTTTTCATTTGAGATGTAAGACACCTTAGAATTGGGGGTCATGAATTCTCAAATGCTGAACATTATTGTAATGTTTCTTTTTTTAACTCTAGAGTATAAACTCTGATGGAACAGCAGGTTCCTCAAATTACCGTGCCTCATCTGTTTTATTTCAAAATTTTTTCGAGACAAAACTCCTTTGCAAATTACCAGCCAAGGATTTTATCCCATGGATGAAGGAAATAACAGGAAGGAAAAAGAAGCTGTGTCCTCAGGTAGAATAGTTTTCATTTTCCATTTGAAATATGTACATCTTAAGATTAAACAGAAATTAAATCAAAGATTCAAAACTTTTACTTCAATTTTTTTGCAGTTGACAGAGGATGATTCAGAATACATGTACTTTGTCAAAGCTACTCCTCACAAAGATTTGCACAATATTATCCAGGGTATGGAAAATCTCAAGCCATTTTGGCATTTTGTGCGTCAGTGTTGGATGAACCGGAGGAAACAAGTTATACCCACTCTTGAGTACGTATTGTAATTGTATCCCAACCATATAGATTTTACTGTTTGTTTGACTTTTTAACTCATTATATGATGAGAGCATATTTGTAATAATAGTGTTATAATGAGATGCTGTGCTGAGGAAAACCTGGTACTTCCTTTGAATACTCTTTGATAAATTATTTTGCTTTGATTTTATGATAATGCAAGTATATACAAAGTGTAGGGAAAACCTTTGGTGTATTCAAGACATTGCAAAAATGGCTGTTTGGTACGTTCAGGAGTCTCTTTGAAACATGATCATTCCATCACACCACAAGATACCACCAACTAAAAAATTTAAATTGGATCCAATTGAAGGCTTATTAATACATAATGAATTATGTTTATAATTCAAACATATCAGCAGATGAAATGATTCAGTGGCATGACTTGAATCTTTTTCTGATGAAAATCAACAGAATAGTTTATCTACAGTTTCATACCAAGTGGTCTGTTCTTCTCTCACAACCTTCAAAAACCCATTGCCTCTCAGATCCCCTTCCACCCACCTTTCATGCCTTCTTTGGATTTCGCACAGGAATCGCCTCTCCTTCCCTACCTTTCTCAACATTTCTTCAGCAGTTTTCCTCTCTGTCCACTTCACTCTCTCCATCCTTTGCTGAAACCACATCTCAAAAGCCTCCATTCTATGCTCATCACCCTTTCTCATGGATCAGGTTTTGGATCCATATTGCGTATATGAGGGTTTTCACTAATCTTTTCGTCAAGTCTTTCCTTAAGGTCCCTCTCATCAACTCCTTCCTTTTCACAAAGGTCCCCTTTGCTAATGCAATTATTCATTAAATGGCCAGGCCACTACGTCCATTTTCCTCTATGATGCTTCCCAAATAAGTAAACTTTTCTACCTGTTCCAATTTTTCCCCTGCTAGTGTGATATTTAGCTTATTTCTCGAGAATCTCATTACTTTAGTTTTCTTACTATTAATTTTTGTCCCAAACCTCTCACACTGGTCCTGTAACATGCCCAAAAAGGTCTGCAGTCCTTTGGCTGAATTACTAACTAAAGCTTGGTGAATCTGACTGATTTAATGAGTTCCTCCCCAACTTTAACACCTGACTCCACCATTTCTCATGCCTCTTTCACCATCTCCTCAAGTATAGATTAAAAAGCACGGATGTCAGCAGGCACCCCATCTAACTCCCCTCCCTAACTGTTCACATCCAGACTCCCCTTCTGCCATCCTTACTCATGCAGCCTTAGCTATATTTACTTAGAGATACACATTGCAAGTCGGCTACAAGCCGCGTGGCAATGACATGAATATGGCCCATGTGCAACAATTACAAAGAGAATAGTATACAAAAAGACCCCTTGTACAATTAAAAAAAAACAGCTATTTATAAAACACAATTCACATCTACAAAGAACAATTAACATCTACAAAAAAAAGAAAACCTGGTGATGACACAACGTATCAAAACCTAGGTCATCTCATTAAAAAATTTGTGGAGTTCACCCAGTGATTTTAATTATCAGTGTTTGTTTTTTGGGCCCACCTTATCTTTTGCCATGGTAGAGTGGTTTCTCTAGTTCTTGTTTTAATTCATTCCATCCTTTTTCTCCGTTGATGATTTTAAATATTGCACATAACCTGTTCAGTTTTCTTCT
>WURS02017291.1:0-12102 GCA_011762765.2 Rhinocypha anisoptera | reverse complement strand
GGCATCGAAATTTTCCGCTCTCCGTGAGCGGGCGGCCAGGCGCGCCGTCAAACTCCCCCTGATCATTTCAGGGGACCGTGCGTGGTGGGTGTGCGTTGGCTACTCGGGGAAGGAGGACGGCGGGTAGTGGAGGTCGCTGCCGCGCGGCAGACGGCTCTTCCCCGGACGCCCGCCCTCTAGGCGCCTCTAACCCGCATATCCAGGAGAGCGTCGTCGTGATGGAGAGGGAGTGAGAGCGGGAGGGAGTGAAAATGTTTTCATCCGTTGGGGGATAACTCCGTCCATCCATCTCCGCCTGCGCGACTATTTTCCACCCCGCCGTCTTTCCATCCGTCTCATCCCCTCAACCGAGGAGTCCCGTTCCTTGGTGAGGGGGGCGGGGGATTGGAGCGAGTGTTTCGAGGAGAGCGAACGCACGGTTCCGAAAATTCGGTTTTGGCGTGCCCTGCCCACCGCGGCAAACGAGGCAAAAAATTGGGATCTTCTACCTCAGACTCTATGTGCTCCGAATGCTTCGCCTGCTTGTCTCCCTCCTCCCGGTGTCTCCCCGGGAGGGAGAGGAAAAAAATTAGAGGCGTCCTTTGTTGGGAAACGGTGATTTATTAGGGATGAAGGAATGCCTGCGTCAAGGGAGTCGGGAAGCTCGTCACTCTGTGGTTGGGCTTCTGTTGCACGCGGAATTTTATCTCGTATCGCGGGCCGGAGTGACCACCCGGGGAATACCCCAGAGCCTGTACCATCGGCGTCCGTTTGGTTTTTGTATGCAACCCCACGGAGCTAGTGGTGATTGAGGTGATAGTGGTACGAAGGTTGTATCCACGCAGTCTCCTCTATCTCAATCCCATCTCCCTTTAATGAGCAACACAAACTTCATTGATGGAGTTTAATTGACTCGCCTGCTGAAATGTAATGCCCAAAATTTTTCAGAGATTTAGTTGTACAAGAGATTTTTTGTCGGAGTTAAAAAAAATTCGATTTTTTATCTTAGGTGCCCCATTGTCAAAGTGAATTCAATACACTAATTGTCTGTAACCACTTTAAAAAAGACTCCATAACTCGGCAAACTCTATACGGATTATCGTCTCAGAGTTTGTGCCTTTGAATTTGCAGGCAAATATTTTTTCAAAAGGGAATTTCAAAAATACTTTATCATATTAGGTATCATAATAGGTACACGAATTAATATTTTCATGCATGAGGCTTTGGTTTAGTCAAGTTACTTACATGAAATGAACTTACTGGCACCTGTAACTGTAATTAGGCGACATTAAACTTCCTACAATGGACTGTTTCTAGACTTTGATTATCTAAGAACCTGTGTGCTACACGAAGTATATATGATTTTAATATGTTTAGCAATATATCAACAGCAATATTTTACAAATCTTCCTTGAGGAGGTCTTCCAAATTTTTCTTGGTAGGCTTTTTGCAGAGTATGCTTTCAAAACCCAGCCTTATCAATAAAACACATGAGATAATCAAAATAAAATTTGCCCTAATAGTGATAAGGAGAGCGAAGAAACATTTATGTACACCGAAACACAGTAATGGCATATTTTTTGCTCATAACGATACATTTTTCCACTCACAAGGAAGGTCATAGAATATTTTATCGACCTTTCTCCTATCAGGATTAAGTCCTGTGGAAATGTTTACTTTTGTTCACCCCCCCCCCCCCCAGTGTTTAGTCACCCTTTGTGAGAGCCAAAGTAAATAAAAAAGTCCTCATTTCTTCAATAGTGACGACAATTGCGAATCGGCTACGTTTTACCAGCAAATGATAATTGATAGACCAAAACCTTAAAAAAGACATGGTGTTTTCCATGTGTATATTTGTGGTGGTGAATTCATCTCGGAAGATATATAGGTTTATATTCAGCATTGCTTCCAATGTTTCGAACTGCGACTGCTATGTCGTCTAGCTCCAGTCCAGAAGACGAGATATAGACGAATATTCGCTCCTTGAGAGGTCGGCAGCAATGCGAAATGTATATCGGTGGAGATCACGAGGATAGTTCAAGTAAATGCGATAATTCTTTTAAGAAAATTATCATTTACGATGCAGTTTTATCTTCGGGGATTATTTATTCAATTGGGAGCGGGTTGTGACAATAGGCCCTGGGCGATTTATTATGACGATTCGAGATAAATTTTCGATCCTGTATTTGAAATCGGGAGATAAAAGCTGTGGCCTTCTGCAACTGGCGCGCAGAATCTTGTCCCCCCGCCCCTACCTGAAGGATGCATCCACGTTGCCTCCCCGGTGAGTTCCCCCATGCGCCAAGGACGCCCTCGCGGTAGTAAACGGGCAAGCGAGGCCCGGAATGACCCTGGCACCATGTTCACGCTCGCCCCACATCCAAATGGTTACGCGGGCGCACTTTATCCCGGGTGGGAGCTCCCCGCCACCCGGGGAGGGGGGGGGGGAAGGGCGTTATGAATATTTCAAATCTCCTGCCCTCCTCCCCGTTCTTTTATCCTTTCCTTCTCTTTCCTGTCGCTGCTCCGACGCCCATCCCTCCGTCCCCAATCCCGCTTTTCTTTTGACGGCGGCGATATTCCGGGGGGTCGCGGATGGCCGAAAGCCGCACTGCGGTGATGAAGAGAGGCCACCCAATCGTCGGGAAAAGCGAGATGAGGATGGATGGAATCGGTCCAGAGTGCATCAATGGGGGTCGTTTTATTCGTCCCAAAAAAAAATAAGAATCCCTCCTCCCTCGATGTGCGCGCAGGAGATCTAATGGGCATTGGACACCGGGTTTCCCCTGTGGTGGTCAGTGGGAGAGCCCGAGAAGGACTAACGATCCACGTGAACCTCGAATACACCTCACACCCAACATTTCTTCGTAATTGCCTCGATCCAAGCGTAATCCACGTCGCAGAGTAGTGCATCGACGGATACGTACCGTCAAAACGATGTCGTGAACTCTTCCACCTTTCACTCTCCCTGTCACGGCTCCCGTGTGCTAATCGCACCATCGTTTTCAAAAGCGGAAACCGCGGAATGCGAAGCTCGTTCGTATTCCGGGGGAGATCCTTATGGCGGACGGGGTTTTTAACCGATTTATTTACCCGGAGTTATTATTTTTCACGGGAGCGTTCTTTTGTCTCCCGTAATCACACGCAAGAGCGTCGGGACCCGTGCCGCAGATGTTATTTCGCATTTGAATTCCTTCTTTAAATCTCCCGTGCAATGAATGCCAAAGGTATAAATATTCATGCAGGAACACAAATCAAAAGAGAGCGATCAAAACGGAGGTCTGCCCGTAAATTTAAACAGTCTTTCAGGAGTCCAATTCGTTTGACCATGAACGACGGAAAAATTGTTATAGAGTGGTTATTAATAATGCCGGCAGGTGGTTGATATCGTACGGCAGCAGGAGAGATAAAATACAGACTTCTCGTCATCTATTTTTAAACAAGATATCAGGCAGCCTGGTAAAACTCGGCGCTAAAAAAAGAATTCGCTGATTAAATGTATCCATCCGCCCGCAATAAATCGATATCTAAAGCAATTCCCGTGCCAAGGTTAATTTAATATCCATGTTTAAAAAAATAAGGGGTAAAAAAACTTATATTCATTAGCAAATGGTCATAAAATTTCCATGGATCGGTTAATTCACCTCGTCTCTCTGCATTTCCTTCTTTTAATTTCATGCGATCCATGAATTAACCAATTTCAAAGGTTAGAACCATATGCATGGCTGACATAGATATTTCAACGCCCAATGAGAAAGATATTTCAATGCCCAAATAGTTCGCGGTCTTAGGATATTAAAAATGATATTTTCGTTTCTTTTCATCACAATATAAGCACTCATTTTGAACGGAGAATAATCTTCAGCGATTTTATATCCTGATTTTTCTGTTTTGTCAACACGGTGGAAAAACTGTTTCGTTTTTTTTATCCCTAACAACCATCATTTCACTTATGAGAAACATTACGAATTAAAACATATGGCGACAAAAATTTTTGTCAACCGAAAAGTATTTTAAAGGTGGAATTAAATCCGATTACACACTCGTTGGTCTTAATGTTCCCTTATGAACATTTCACATTTCAAAATCTGCACGTTAAAGCAAATGTCTATGATCCTAGAATATCTCACTGCGGATGTCAGATACGATTATTTTTAGCGAGGTGTGAGCCCGGGATCCGTCTGAATTCACTTGACGGCTGCATTGTATTTGGGGAATATATTTTGTGGCCTTAAGGCTTACAATTCTGAACATTACATACTAGCCGTTCTCTAGCGACGATGCCGCTAGTACTGCGAGTGAATGATTTTATTTTGGAATGTGCTCGGTGAGGCGTGCAGTTTTCACACACATTTTCTGTTGCCTGAAATGAAGGATTTTCCACATCCTCACTCGAGCAAGGGGAGCACAGAAGCGCGTATAAATTTGCTCTTCCACTTCGCTGGCGTTGTTAGGGAATACGAGGGAAAACAAACACTTCCCGCTGTAGCAGATAATTTTAGTATTTTTTGTAAGCTTATTTAGTTCCGGAGGAGACTTTCATGGTTTCAATCTCGTTGGGCGAAGCAGGGAAAAGTCGTACAATGAAATTATTCTACGCAGAAAAGTAAATAAACATGATTTTGATTTTATCGCGTATTCGGAAAATAAAACAGTAGAATAGAAATTTTTAAAATGATTGAGCGTATGGATTAAGGGTAAATATTAGTACGACTATAGTAGTTCATTGATTATCATGATGAAATATAATTTTTAATTAGTGTATATTCAGGTAAGAGTTTTTGCTTCTCTTTTTTAGTATGCATGTCAATGTTGAAAAATTTTTAATTTTTCTGCATTCCGAAACACCAAGTAGAAGTTGATAATTTCTAACACTTGAACCCCAAAACTACACGCTATGGACTTAAAATTCCGTCAAATATTCCCCATGAGCACCTCCCATACAGCAGAGATAAAGCCACTCATCTGGGTTAGGACCACTAAATTTGTCAAATACTCTTATTATTACAGACTAACAATTGTAATTTGAAACCTCCGAAGTCAAATCTCGGCCTCGGTATATTGCTTCTGAACGTGATCAACTAATGTTCAGAATTTTAATTAAATGTCCAGTATCCTGTAAGATAGAAATTTACTACTAAAGTAACATTCTTTTCGACAAATTTTAGTTGAATGCATGGAGGAAAACCTGATTTTTAATTCAAATGTAACGGACAACTCAGTTATCGTGTTACAGTTACCTTTGTCTAACTAATTCATGGTTTGCATCACCCCCATAACAGGAGGCCATTGACTTAATATTCCATTTAATGGGAAATTTTTTTGAAAACGCAGCATACTTTGGTGTAGGCATTCAGGCCTTCTTCATAATAAAGGGAGCATTAAAATGAAGTTATCATAGAACAATTTAACGTTAATTATACACTTTGAGTGATTTTTAATGTGCTAATCCAAATCACGCTTCGTTTAATAAACCTTTTAAGAGAAAAGAAGAATAAACAAATTTGCTAATCAATAAGAAAATAATTTCAATTAGACAAATAATTTACCTGAAAGTATTTGAACCCTGACTCCTTCGCTCGAGTATATGGCACAAGTTAAATCTTACTACAAAAATATCACATTAATAGTGATTGGCTATCTAGGTGTTAACGTAAGGGGCTTGAGCAATAAGTTTTATGTAAACATATAATGTTACTCTTTCATTTAGAAAGATTCTTTTGGTAATTCGTACACTTTTTACATTTAGTAATGCATATGAAGCATTAAAAATCTGTATCAAAGGCGTCATAGGTAGTTAGCTTAGAATCCATAACCAAAAAAATGTTCTTCAAATAGGCCTTATCTTAAAAATGGAGATAGTCATTTCTTTTATTATTTTTCAGTTCTTTCCATGGGACCCCTCATTTTGTGACTGTTTAATGCAAAGTTTCTTAAGTTAACATCTCTTCCATTATTCATTCTCCTTAATTTCGTGCCAGTGGTCCGTAGTTATTATCATGGGAAACTCTTTTTTAATTTTATTTGCATTATTATTAACCTAAGAATTCTATTTTTTAAAGGTGTTCCCACACAGTTTCTTCTCTATCATATCTTTTTTGTGCAATTATTGCTTTTCCATTCTTTATACCTCTTCATTTCTTATTTTGCCTCTTAACCACACTTGTAACATCCACCTTCATAATCACCAGCTATTGTATACTTATGCCCTATTCTCTCGTTTGATCTCTTATGCGTTTGTGCCATTCATTAATCCTGAGAGCATATCAATGCGTATTTTTTCTTACTGCTTTTGTTTTATACAGTGTCATTGATGATGTACCTAATGATTACGTAAACTTTTAAACTAGTTGTACCGAATAGACTTTGGTGTAAATGTAGTCTCTTATTTTAATTTTATATCACTAGAGTGTCTCTACGTTTTCAGAGACAAGTGAAATTATACACGAGTCTTTGTTTGTTTTCAAATCTTCAACTGTCTTAATTTTCTTATCTAAGAATTGAGGTCTTCAATTTCCGGGCATGATTTCTAATAAAGCTACCGTGAATGCGAATTCAATTGCGAGCGGAGGTATTATTAGCTTTAATTCCTTTGGTCACTTGCCCTTCCTTGGTTACTTCTTCCAAATATCTTGCACGTAAGGCAATGTTGTTAAGGGGTTGCATTCTTGCATGTCACACAATTAAATTTCATACACATCTTGATGTATCTTGTTCCCGAACAGCTACAATCTTCTTCTATCTTCCGATTTCAGCATAAAAACACGGTCATGACAACTTAAGACTTGAACTTTAGTCTGTTTTTCATTACCTTTGCAGTGTAATTAAGTGTTTGTGTCGTTTCACTTTGATATAGGCTTTCTCATTTATCGAATAGATCGGAGAACTTACGCCTATTTACCACTGTACTTAGGAGTATTAACTTCATTGCGATTCCATTCTTTTTACCCCGGATTTCGTTTCTCAAATGTCTTATATTTTTTACTTTGTGGATGATCAACTGTTACAATATCCCAGTTAAAAGTTCGAAGATTCCATAAAATTGTAAATACGATTTAGATCAGTTTCCTCTTTATTAAAATCATATTATTACATATATTCTATTATTACAATCTTATTACAAATATTATTATATACCCTTAACGATTTACTTTTCTTTCTCCTCTTTTCATACCATCGTTTAATCATTTCAAAAGGTGTACCACAGTCTTATCTTCTCTGAGTGCATTTATTTTCACCGCTGATTTTACTCGTATCTTCAACTTTAACTTAAGGATCTTCCAGTTGAAGGGGGTAAACCTTCGACTTGATTAATGGTAGTTTCTAGTCGTATTTTTATACTGTAATTGCCACTTCCATATTTTTCCATTCTTATTGAATATTAAAGTAACCACTACCATTGATCATCTGATTCTCGCTTCACCTGTCACAAATACATTTTACTTCGAATAATCTTATATTTGATATCATTATTCAGTTCACTTTATCTTCGCGTTTTCATTTATTTCATCATAATATTTCGTTATAGACGGAAACATCGTAATTCAAGGAATCATTCCAAGTGATCATGCATCATATAAAACTGCCTTTAAAGAAGTCGTAATAAATGACTGAGACTATAACTGTGCCCAGGAAGCCGTAGTTGAAATGAAATTACATAAAATCAAATAAAATCAAATAATTGGCCCCCATGTTTGATCGAAGGAGTCTCACTGAAGCATTATCAGGATTTTTTCTCGTTGAATCGTTACCTGGGCGGTGTATATATATACCTTCCTGATATTAAATAATTGGAATATAAGGAACATGGGATGGAATATTATGGTAAAATACATCGCAACAAAATCTTTGGGAGCTTTCTTGCGTCGAGTTTCTTCATCAACCATAGATTAGAAAGCACGAATGGCCTGAAAACAACCTTGCAGGAAGAATATTTCGCGAAATAATTTTTCAAATAAGGGAAAGGGAAACAACACTGTAGAATCGACCTAACTAAAGGTAGGGTAAGAATGGTCTGTCACGCAGGGGTTGGTCATTCCATGATCTAAGCATGAAAGCCGCACGAGGAAAAGAACGCGGGCAGGAATGAGTTTCGCGAAAAAAAAATGTCAGGAACATTTTTCTAGCCGACTGGTTTATGTTTTCCACGATCCTATTGCGTGTGCAACTGTCATAGAGTTTATTGTACAAGAAAAGTGTACGATGTATAACCACAGGTTATACCCAGGAGTGGTTTCCTTCTCAAATATTGGTGTTCTCATTTCTTTGGAAAAATGTTAACAATACAAGGGAAAGGGGAATTTAATTTTTAAGATCCACGTGGAAATAAACGCGATATTTCGATAATATCAGCAGTGAAATTATCAACTGTTCAGCTTCCCAAGTTAATCCACTTACTTCTCGTTCCCGTAATTACTAAGATACCGTAAAATGGGAACGTTGGTACGATTTTTGTACTATTTGTAATTTTGAAAAGGTTTTAAACAAGTTTGGTTAATCAATCTAATAATATTAATTCAACCTTTCTCTTTCCAAATATTCAACTTACCTTTCGGGTGAAGATATCACTCTTCATTTCTGTCCCAATGTTACCCCACTTTTTGAAGTAACTTCGGGACAGGCTGGAATTTCAAGTTAATGCATACTCCAAAGAGAAATTTATTTCAATTTAACTTCACAGGTATTTTTTTGTATTCATAATTAAAGATGTAAAAAAACATCGATATTGTTGCGACGTTTATTGGCATTGTATCGGACTTGAGAAAAACTGTCCTCGATGTTTGTGAACCCGATTACACGTGTGACATTCACTCACGAAGGACCAAAATATTAACATTAGAGCTAAGTTCGTCACCAATAATTATTTTTTTCACTCGTGCGTCGCTTCAAAATAGGAATTATTGGTTTAATAAACCAATCTTCTAGACATTGGGAATCGAACCTTCCGTACTTACTCCGATTATTATGCCGCGCTCACGGAGGAATCCTTTTCAATATTTTTCCCGAACGTATGAACGATGGTGCTTACTTTATGCACAACTCTTCGAGTCTCCGAATTAAAAAAAAATGTTATCGTTGGCATGTTTTCCCAGGCGGCGGAACTTTATCCAAGATGAAATTTCTGCGCATCTTCTCTTACGAGCTCGCGCCTTTGGTTCTCTAAACTTTCCTGTGCAGGTACAGGTTCTTTACGTCCTTTTCCCGCGGTAATTTATCACTTCGCCCCGTTCTGAAGTTTGATTTTCTGTGCAGCAACGTAAGTTTATTCCCCCTCCCCCTTTTCTTTCTGTGCTACCTCGCTCAGACCTCCCGTCTAACTTTCCTCTTCTCTCTCGAGTTCCCTCCACCGATATATCTCATTTCTCTCACTCGATAAATGAACCTCATGCACCACACTGTGAGTTGAAGGATTTTTTGCTAGGAGATGATACTCCGTGTAAAAAACGGTCGCAGTAAATATTATATTTTGTGGAACAATAGAGTGTTTTAATTCACCTATTCTCTTCCCAGCATTTTTTCATCACTTCATGTCCATTTTTGATTGATTTTGATGCATGCCATTTCATCATCTTGCCTCAAATGTCTGATTTTTGGAAAAATTCCTAAATGTTGCTTGGCATATATTACTGAGTGATATATAAATACACAAGGTGCAGTTAATACATTTAAACCTTTTAAGAGAGGTTTAATAGTGAGCTCTTTGTTGTTGTTTGGACAAGGTCCTTTGTCATCTTTTTTCTGGATTATGAACACCTTTTGTAGAAGGGAGGATGATCCCCATAATACGATTCCATAAAAAAACATGCAGCTGATAGATTGGTTCATAGAATTTTTCATCCATACTCCAAGGGCTGATAAGATTGGTTAGCTGGAACTAAAAGTGAACTAATCCACAGCAGTGTTTGTGTTTGGTGATTGTGTTTTCATTTTATATGTTGTTTTGAAAGTGGAAGTTCGTAAGCACATTTTTTTCAAGAGAAATTATACTAACCTTAATACTCTGCGGAGGGGAACGTCTAGGGTGCTATTTCCATAGAGCAAGTTTGAAAAGAAACCTCCGCTGGCTCCACTGTCTCTGACTTTGAGTACAGCACCTGGTGAGTCCAGAAGTCGTGTCAAGGCCACGTAATCAGGTTCTTCATACAATGGGCGGCATATGAACACTTGACCATGGCCCCCGACCATCATTGCTGCTAGTGCAACCGTCCACAGCACGATTGAAATCAAACTTCCCAGAATCACGCCACTGTAACATCAAACATGTTAACCAAGGTTCAGGCAAGAAAATTCTGGAGACAATAAACTACCTTCACCTCAATGTATGGGCTTCAAATATACAAAAACTAATTTCCATTTGGGAAATCTCTCTCAAGAGACTTTAATAAAAATCTGGCAATACTATATTCACTTAATTCCAAGAAAAAATACTGCCACAAACTTTCAAAGTCAGTAATGATTCCTGCCAATCATCAATCATACCTCACCTGCACTTGGAACATAAACTTCATGAAGTTTGCATTTCTGATGCACACTATTAACCCATTGAATTACCATTTAGTCCTTATTTGCACACATGTTACAACGGGCCTTTATTGTAACATAAATTTTCCCTCTCCTAATTTTACTTGGTAGAATGTTTGACTATCTCTTTTGTTTGATAAATCTAAGTGACAAATTCTTCAAAGAGCTGGATTATACCTACTTGCAAAATGCTAGATTTACCCATGCATAACCTTATCAAGAGTCATTGTATCCACCATTGTTTTTGTATAAATTGCCAAAAATTATAGAACAAAATTCAAAATGACTTCAATCTGATATCAACCATTCTATACAAAGAGGTATTATAAATTTTAATTATGTTCACATTAACAAACTACTCTTGCTCTTTGTTTATACAGTTCTTTGATTGTTTCAGTTCAATAATCCAACAAAAGACAATTACTTTTTTGGGAGAAACTTGAATGAGCAAAAGTTTTGCACAGGTTTAATGATATGGAAATAATGATCATTGATTTATCCAAAAAAATATATTTCTATTTCAAAGAAAAAATAAAACCTTCAGTGGAATATGCCTTGCTAACAAAACAGTCATAATTTTGTTTTATTTCATTCACACTCACGTCAATAAGGTAGGACTAGCTTTACTCTCGGCTCCACAGCACCCACAGCTAACTCCGGCTAGAATCAATAGCCAGACCACCAGAAATGAAACAGCACAGCCTAAAAAGAAGGAAATGTTATGCTGAGACAATCGAAAATAAATGTTATGTGGTAATATAGATTGGTTAAACCTTGAAAACTGATATTCAGTACATATTTCCAAAATCTCATTGTAACTTTCATGATAGTTGAAATTTTCAATAACGACCTTGAATTAATTGCAAGTATATACCATAAATTGGGGAGATGTATTGTTCTTCTTGACTTGTAAAAGTTTCTTCAACTTTCACAGAAAATATTTTATAACACAAAATAAAAAATATAAAAACAATGATGCTTCAGCATGAACATTGGAAAAATGAGATCCTAGAAAAAGAATTTCTTTCTGTGAACACCTTCAAAGATAGAATTCCAAAAGTCCCATAGGAAAACCGTATAGGCTAAAGGGGTCAAAATTACACAAGATTTTAAAAACCTATCACTACTAGGGGAAAAAGTTTTGAAATACAAAGGCTTCCAGGAAAAAAAACAGGAAGTAGAATCCTCATGGGCTGAGAGATGGAATAGAAACATTGGGAAAGAATGAAATAGGAAGAAAATAGAAAAAAATATTGAAATGGGAAAAGTCCAAAGAGGCTTATACAAGAGAAAACATAACACAGATGATATCGAGATAACTACATTTGAGACCAATTAACTGACAGGCATTTTTTGTGTTGTGTGTCCAGTCAAAAAACAGTTATTTGCATCACCAGTGACAATGATTACTGCCACAGTTCATGTATTACAAAGTATCCCAATGAAGAGAGGAGATCACATTAGTCAACAAAATATTTGGTTGTGCAATAGTTTCAGAATAAGTTGAGATGATAATAATTATAAAAATAATAATTTTTTATTTGACATTAAGCAAAATACAATGCAATAGTCTTCGTCATATGCAAGAAAAAGGAAAGATGG
>WURS02017280.1:0-12103 GCA_011762765.2 Rhinocypha anisoptera | reverse complement strand
CACCCGCCCCCCCCCCCCCCTTCCCATCACGCTCCTCCTCTCTCCCCCCCCCCTTGCCCTCCCCCTTCCTCCCTCCCCCTTTTGGCAGGACGCGGCGGGGAGAGTCAAGCGGAAGGGAGCGGCTTTTCGGAGGGGTCAACTAGCCTATTGTGCCCATCCTGTAGCTCCCTTCTTGGACACCATCACCATCCCTCTTTCCCGCCCCTCTCTCCACCAATCCACATCCCCGTCTTCCCCCTCCTTCCTCTCCCTCCCACTATATATTTCCTTCATCTATCCAAGAGATTATATGTATATATATATATATTTTATTTACTCAACTAATTAAGTTTCTAAACGAAACCCTGCATTACTTTACGTAGTTAAGGAGACAGGATTTCAATAAATTAAAAAATATTTTTAAAATTTTACTTTTTTTTTAAGACATAATCGTGCAAATCGTTCGGTTGACCACGAGGCTCTTTTTATTAGTAAGCCAAAGTTCTTCCGTTATATTCGTGAATCAACGAATATGCAGGATCATGAATAATATCATACTCGTAATTAAAAGTAACATATTTTTTTAAATCAGCAATTGAGTGAATAGTTACTCATTGCAAGGGCGAAGAAAAATTTTGATGAGGAAAGTTGGAGGTTTCCGAACAGAAAAATATTTTCATATGCCAGTATTACGTCATATACTTATCTTCTTATGACAATTTTTACTGTTTGAGATCAGTTCATTTTCGTCTTTCTCAATAAATTGTGTATCCGCCCCGTAATTATGCTTAGTCTTTTCTCTTTTTATAATATAATTTTTTTCACCAGTTGTCCGTAGCTGCATGTGTAAATGTGTACCAGTATGTGTAGATATAGAGAAAAAATATATTATTACCCATTATGCATAAATTTTCAGCCAATATTCTTACTATTATACCAAAGTTATTATACCATATCCAACGGGACAAGTCGTTGAGGAACGAGATTAAGTAGTTGTGTGGGAAAAATAACGTTTTTGAGCGAACGAAGATAATTTTCCTTGGAAAATTATCTTCACCTTGGAAATTTGACCTTGGAAAAGTGTATAAGTGTCATGTATTAAATATTTAAAAAAAGAGAGAAAATGGAAAATCCGCAGTCCATTTCAAAGATTTAAATCACATCGACAGGGTGTAATCTAACAGCCGTATACGGTTCCCTACAATGAGTAATAAATGTCACCACCGAAATGAATTCACTAATACTGAAATAAGTAGATTTTAAAACTTACTATTACCGTGTTATAAATATATAATTTCGTCTTGCCAAACATGGAGATAAATGGGAAGGTACTGTGTACTCCGGAAGATTTAAGGCAAGATAGTTTTTAACACTTGAGCCGCATTAACGGGTTACTCGGGAGATTGCGGTAACTTCATCTTCATCCTTCCCCCCCTCCATCCCCTTCCCCGCCCCCCAAGGCCTCGTATTGCCATACTAGATCGATCAAATATGCCATTACTGAGATGGAGCAAATAAGCCATGTCGGCTATGTTAATGCCCCTACCTATAGACGGAGCTAAATCCCAAATGTCACCACCATTCCCAAGCGGATCAATAAATGGTGTCTGGTTTAAAAACTAGCCCGTTTTTATTTTCTCCATAAGTTATTCTAAAAGCGAGGATAACGAGACAATCGATTAGCGAGCTGCGTTTTGCGGATGACATTGCCGTGCTGGCAGAGAAGGAAAAGACCGTGAATTGTCGTGTATGGTAATCCGACCGTGGAAATGTGAGCTGAACATAAGCAAGAATGAAGATCTAGTCATGGTCTTCCAGAGGAACCCATGGGACGCAGCTGACAAATTAAATTAGGAAAGGAGTAATTATACAGGTAGAAGAATATTACTACACGTAAAAGAAAAATTTCAAACTCACAACTGAAAGAAGAAATGCAAAGTTGCATAAAGGCACAGGCGAAAATGCCTTTCCGTAAGGGGATTCAACTACCGAACGCGAATAGTACTTTGGTAGTAGTATTTATATTTAGAGGGTGCTTCGACGGCAAAGGTCATTTCGCACCTCTTTGTATCATAGAAAAAACCCATCTGGGCATACACAACATCCATGCCTTGGGCTAGATTCGAACCCGCAACCTTTGGGTTAAGCGGCGAGCACGCTACCCACCAGGCTAACCTGGTCGGCTTACTTTGATACAAGAAAAGATTCATGAGCATAACTGTTTACGGAAGAATTTCATGGACGATGCCAATCTTAGAGGAAAAAGAGTTATAAACAATTTAAATCTGTACTACAGAAAAAATAACAAATGAATAAACACTCCAAAGAACAGGGGACAAAACCATTGACTGCACTCTTAAAAATAGAAGTAAAATTGATAGGAAGCACTCAAGGATTTTAAATAACGCGTTATGTGTATAGGAGGGAAGACATCTCTTGGTAGGAAAAAGATGAGATACGAAAAACAGATATTCGAGAAAGTTAAAATCATTCGTCATTATTTTTTACATCAATTATTTGCCTCATATTCGGTCGGAATTCGAAATGCGTTTTCACACAATTGAATAGTGACCAAAGTTTTCATTCGTAAAGAAATAAGGCGTGCTGTGTCCAATTGTGTCCGGTTCACGTATACATAATCTTGATCCGTATTAAATCCCGGCGACGCCTCTTAATGCCTCAAGCATTTCCTAAGCTCAGCAAATACTCTAGTATTAAGGATTTCCTGGGAAATCTCAGCTGGCACAGAGATAAAGACTGGCCATGAACTTTACCCTCGACTATTAAACTAACACCATTGTCAAAAATTATCATTTTTTATGCATTTTATTATTAACACACTTTCAGTTGGTTGACGTTGGTTGAGACACTTGACAGTTTACGATAGGTTAAGGATTTGATCTGCATAAAGGAAATACACCTCAAGCAGCCCACAACAGGACGAGTGGCAGGAAGATTTCACACACATACAATGCCATAGATTTCCAAGTAACGACACATGAACATTTGTCTCTAAAATAATTATTCCATCGCTAAACATTCAGAGGTAAATTAACAGTTCCATTAACAGGCTTATTCTGTGAATATTATTATTAGCGAATGGAGAAAGTGTTTTGATCAAAGCGTGACGGCGAGATTAATTGGATTTGGTCGAGAGGTATCAAAGGTGGGACGTCCCATCCGACAACCAAAAATACTAGCTTGAAATGAAATGAACATGACGCTGAAGTTAGAACTGACGTGATATACACTTCAAAATCAACCCAGTTTATTAAGATAGGTAGACGGCCAGGTAACACTCCTGGGCAATCACTTGAAGGATCAGCGATCACGTATTCTAAACATGCCATCTGAAGCATTCCTTTTTGTCACTAAGGAAACGATGTCGTAAAACAACGCGTCAAATCCAATTAACAAAACGTCACCGATTAAAAATACGAATAAAATCTTAAGAAGATTTAATAAAGCGCTTGCTCAAAAAAATGACCATATTTTCAATCTGTAACGACGTACGATACCAGGGATTGATATCTTAGCAGAATTAATTATAGATAAGTCCATACGCTTCTCAGGAGCATGTGAAGGTTTATTCTGGAACTGAATCCTAGGTAAACGAGAAAGACTGGTGTAGGGGACACTAATTATTTAATACTGTTTCGTTATTTGTACAATGTCGAGATTTGTGATAGAGAATGAGAGCAATAAATCAGTTTTGCATTTGTTCAATGATGTATACGTATAATTTTGTTACATTTTAAAAACTAACATCTTCAGTACTGCTTGTAATATGTCCTGAATTATCACTTTGATAAAGATATTGAAGGAATTATTCTGTGGTAATAGTTTATATCTAACTCTGTGCCTTAGTCTCCCGACAGATTAAATCTTAGTTTTGTACTGGGGGTGTTAAATATTTAACTATGCTCTTCCTGCATAAATTGCTATTTAACCCGACCATGGTTCCGTAGAAAGGCTACATCATCAGGTGCCAATGGCAGTTAACCGATGAAGTGGCCCTTCTACAAAACTATGGTTGTGTTAAATAAAAATTCGTGCGGAAACTACAAAGCCAATTCTTTTATCCCCAGCATGATGAACTTAGACAATGCTTTGGATGAGACTGTGTCGCATACCTACTTTTGCGAGTAAATATAGTTTCATTAAGTTTCTCCATGGTACGTTAACCAAACGGGTAAGCCTTTATCCAGAATTTCAATGCATAGGTATTCAGAGAATTTTTTTTAGAATACTATGGTCATTTGCTGGGTTCGTATTTCACCACGTCAAACTAGCGTGCTCCCGTGGGACGGATGCTCAAGGCATCGGTTTTCCACGGGCCTTTTTGCATTGCTGTCTCGATCAGAAGTCGTTTGAAGAAGGTCTGAGAGACAATAAATATATAAAAAATACTTGCGTCAATGCATAAAATATATCATATATATATATTCCACTTCTACCAAAGAAGATAAGATATCCAGTGCGTAATCGTCTTCGGTTCGAATAACTACTCTACAAATTTTAATAGAGAAAATATGTGATTCTATCTGAGGAGAGATGGAGTCAAAATTCCATCCTCCTCTCTGCCAATTGTAAGAGACTCAAGCCTTGACGGACATTCCTTTATTACATTTACTTTGTTCATTCATTAGTCTATGTCTGTATATCTATTATCCTATTTTTTATCTATCAGGCAATGATTCTTCCAAGAGACCTTCGTCCCTGAGACTTCTCATTATTTTTTTATTCTTCCATGTTTGTCAAATTAAAAACTAATTTCCTAAAGGGTTCTCCTCGTGCTCGTCTGGGGATAGCGTCTTCACCAAGACTGCTCTAATCTCCTCAAGTATTACCTACTCTCTTGTTATCCGTTGGACTTCTTTTGTCCAATTTAGCTCTCATAAGAAGATGAAGGATAGGTTTTTGGCAGAAGTTTTTTGGGTGAATCTAATTTAAATTAATTCTCCTTATGGTAATCCTGAGAGTATTATTTAATATAAAAGATATTTATAACTGTCAATATTTTTACAACTATATTTATAACTATGACCCTGTATCCCTTCCAAAAGTCCATGCCGAGAACCACCAAGATCTTGAATTTATTCTTTTTAAACTTTCTGTCAACTATCGCATTATTCTAAACAATACGTACGTATATAGTTGATGGAATAAGCCGTCACATGGTGGAAAAGATCAATCGTAACGATAAATGAAACACTGTGTCAATTTCCTCAAATTTATTTTCGGAAGTACCTGATGAAGAATCGGTGAATAGATACACAGCTAATTCCGAAAATAAATTTGTGGAAATTGACATTGATATTTATCGTTACAATACGTAGAAAAATTTCTAAATCATGCATTGATTTTCGTCACGTACTCTTTTAGGAAACACAATTTACGTATGCAAACAAACTAAGTTCATTCAAAAAGGTCTTTGAATCATGACAACGCTATCACGTTTCCAGAGAATCACAAAAGCTATGACCCCGTGTATGAAATTAATAGAAGTTAAACACGACTGCATGAATGAAATTATGGGGAGTAAAGTGTCCGATAATTCATTTTTCATGCGCAAGAATAATTGAGCAGAGACTCCTGGCTAAACTGCATGTTATTGCACTGAAATAGGCATACTGAGCGGAGAAATGAAGCATAAAAAATTCCTAGGATATACAAAAAATATATGACAAGAAGTGTTTTATTTCAAGTATATGTAAATTCGAAGCCTTAACCCTTACTCTGCACGTTAGACGTCGAAAGTGAAAGTTGGAACGTGGCCCAGTCTGGTGCGTGACGAACAGAGTGTAGGAGCGACGCAAACACACAGGGAGGCTGTAATTATGTACCCTACCTCTCCGTTCTCGGAATTCTGGGTTTCACATTCCCGTTGGTCGAAAAGTGAAGGTCCATCAACAAGCGTCCCAAGGAAGACTCTCTCTCTCTCCATCCCTCCCTCTACCATCTCTCTCTCTCCCTCCCTCCCTCTCTCCCTCTCGTCGGCACGGAATCTTCAATCGACCAGCCCTTTTGGGGATGAAAACAAGATTTCAAAGCCAACTACTCTGTCCGGGTACTACTAATCCATCTTAGTTCAGCAGAGGTTTCACCCTTCTAGGGATACTTCAATTTTTTGCAATTATATCTTTAAAAATATACGTGCATGGGCTATGTTCGCAAAAATAAATATTTTTTCCATCCCGTAAGGTTTTCAGAAAGGTCGTCATTACGATTAAATCTTTAACATGTCCACGGAAAAGTTATTATAAAAAAGTAACAACGGAGGGTATCGAGATCAAATGTCGATTAGAAATGCCTTGACTTGCTGCAGATATTAATGGTAGGAAACAAGATGATTCTATTAAAATCCCCCTTGACCATATACGATATGCTGCCGAAGTATTGCGGATTTCGCGCGGGAGAAAGACGCTTTGATATTGCACTTTGGTTTCATACATTTGAGTATATTTTTCTTTATGGCCACAGTATTCAACCCGGAAGGTCGGTATGTTAATGGAGGGTATAGCCCACCTAGTACTAAGCCCATGGCGTGTGGAAATTCACACACCACAGGGTATAGAGGGGCCAGTTCCTTTCCCTGTGCCGCCGTGTGGTTTTCCTATAAAGATGTGGTACCCGAAAAAATCACTCAGCTTGTGTTTATCTGGAGGTGTCTGGAGTCGTCACCGGGTCTTGAACCCAGATCCCGCGGTTAGTAGCCCTGCACTCTTCCCTCTTAGCTACCACGACCTTAAATAATGGATAAGATAGTTATAAAAATTAACAACTTAAGGTTTAAATCGCTATTAATAACGCATCAGTTGTTAAAAATAATTAGCTCTGGAATTACCTTTCCGACCTCATTTTTTTTCTATATATTAAAGATCTTTTTATTTTAACTCTTAATAAACCATCTGGTTTACACCCAATTCGTTGAATTCGTTGAATTACTTTATAGCAGCGCTTTTCCAGTCCGCATCATTCGGAAAACGGCAGATATTAACATTTGACATTAAGTATTAACATTGTTCCGAATATGAATTTGGCAGAATATTGGATTTTAAAAAATCGGCTATGCAAAAAGCGAAGAAAAAAAAAGAATCATCTCTTCATATTTGTGAATCCCGCAGGGATCTGTAATAATATTTATAAGGCACAATTTTTTTTTTAGTCGTACGTAACACTTACGTTTAAAGCATTTCGGTCCTGCTTGAGAAAATATATCTAAACGAAATGCTTACTTACTTTAATTTACCTTGCTTTTATATTCGCAGTTAAAAACTAGATCAACGAAAAATGTACAGTCAGAAAATAGCACACACTCACACGGTACGGTGAAAGTGAACCATCTCCCCTCTATTACTTTAAACGTTCATTTTTTGCGCACAAAAAAACCTGCCGTTCGCCCTCGACGGTATCTTCGTGGTGGAATCCCACATTTCAAGGAAGGATGTGAGGCACCGAACCATTGTAATCTACACTAACCCCCCAACGGATTGGAGACGGTCTTGGCTTATCCCTTCTTTGGCGACAAAAAAAAGAGAGAGATTGAGAGAGAGAGAGAGAGAATTGAGGGCATGGAGGGTGTGTTACGTGCGATGGGTTATTAGGTGAGAAGCAAGGTTCGTGGATTTGTGTTTGCGAGCGAGGGTACCCGATCACTGCCCGAGACTTGAAGAGATTCTTTAAGTACTTCCTACGGAGAAAGACATGCTGCTGGATAAGAAAATTGGGGATGAGAAGTTGGGACTTTGTCATAAATCGAAAAAAAAATGCGAAGAGCAAGCCACGCAGAATGGTTAAACATTTAGTAAGTTGTGGAAAGAAGAGTGAACGGAAGTAACAAAAATAATTTTTTTTCCTCTAAAAATTGAAAAAAAAAAGAAAAAAAACAAATTTTTCGATCGTCTGGACTATATTTTTCATCGTCGTCATCTCTACGCGGGGAGATTAACTCGCTGCGCGTTATGTTTCCAACTTCCATCCACGGCTAATTCTATCCAGTACCGCACAAATCAGCGCCGTGGTTTGTGATGTAACGTTTGACAACAGACCGGGTTAGACTGGAGGGTAGGGCGATCGCTGGATAACCCGAATGTCTCCGGGTTCGACTCCCGCCCATGTTATGAGTGTTGTGTTGTTTACTATTTGAAGGGGTGCAAAACGACCATATCCTAGCCGTCGAAGCACCATATGAAGAAAAATACTATTAAATATAAAATTATACTATTATAATATTAATAGTATGAAGATACTAGCGTTATCTGCAGCATAGAAAACATAGAATACAGATATTATAAGTTAAGAATAAAGTCATATTCGAATGAGTGATAAAACGATCCAATGAAAAGAAGACTTTGAAATACATGAAAAACACAATTTCTATCACTACAATCTGGGTGCACAAAAAATTAAAGTAGTTTCAATAATATTTAATCAAGTTGCCTAGTATAAAGGTATTCAGCGGAATCTACGATGTGGAATATGTGGAATATATAACACAGGAGGTGAAAGTAACATAACATTGAATCAATATGAAGTATTTTAACTATCCCATGACGACGGGAAAAACTATTAACCCTTATTTAGATATATAACATTTGTAACATCGGCCATCGGTCTTGAATGAACGGATCATTTTCCGTTTATAGTGAACAAAAGATAGCTTTGGGTTATCCTTTTTGGATTTCGATTCTTTGTCATTAGAATACTCTTCGCCTCCTTGTTTATACTTCAGCTCTTATGCTTGTAAACTTTTCTTTTGCCCTTTGAATACCTTATTTCCGCCTTTGTTTGGCTTAGTAATTGCGTGAATGTCTCGATCAATCTCACTTATTTTAACATGCTTGATTCATCCACCGACTTTGCCTGGAGTTTATTAACCAGTGTTTATTTGCATGGATACAAATTATCTGACGCTTATATCAAAACGGCCCGAGGTTAAGTTAATATATTTGGTAAACCATTACCTTGAAATCCCTTGCCCCGAAATAACTATATTTTCTTGATACGTATCACTATATTTCATTTAAGTGTTTGTTTTATGGATAGATAGTACGTATTGCCCTGGTTGCTGTTTTTAAATTACATATTAAAATGAAGAACCTTTCCTTTACTTCACAGTAACTTATTTCGTTCATCTAATTTACCTGATTTATTCGGAACAAATATGGAATCATTTTATTCGTAACTTGGATACAATTTTTTCGCTGGTTCATTTACATCTATTTAGAGATATTAGTTCTCTTGTATCTTTAAAAAAAAGCCAAATATATTAGCCATATTCTCGTCTCGTGTAAAGTTTAGGAAGTCCAATCTGCCGGAAATCGGATCTATGGACAAGCATTATTTTTCATTGACAAAAAGTGATACATATTTGTGTCCAGGGAACGGAGTGTTCCAGTCACAAAGCGTCGAGAGAGTTCAGATGATTATTTCGGAGCCAGATGCGAGATTCGACTCCTGGCATATCCAAACGACGGAAAAATCTTTCCGTATCGAGTTTTCGATTCGTCAGCACGGGACTATGTTCGAAATGGATCTCAAATATCGCACGCCAAATTGTGGCTATGCTACAACACTATATTCTATCGAGAAGCCTCAGATTTTTACACAGGGGTCTGGTTCTCGTTCTTGGAACCGAAATACACGTGTTATCAGAATCAAGAATTTTCCCCTGCAATTCTCTACTATAGTGAAGTATCACAAGTCCCCACAGGAATATTTGATTTCGCGCATTCGCCAGATCGGGAGCCGGATGCTGGAGGGGACCCACATGTCCAGAACTGTCTCGCGCTTCTCCCATTTATTAGCTTCAGAGTAACTCTTGGAGTACATCTCTCTCCCACGTTTCTCTTTTTAATTCTCCTTCCGAACCGTACTCTAAAAACCAGTATTTTGAGAGTTCTTTTCCTTAAAAGCGAATAATAGTGTACCTGTCAGTAAACGAACACTAGACCAAAACGGCATAGACACAAAACCAGCTAGTTTGGCCATTAGGTTTCCGGAGACCTTCCAAAGCCTCACATTGGCCAATCCATCATTGGGAAGAGCAAACGATTTTAGCCGGACGGTATCCCAGAAACACGAGCAGATATGGACGTAACCTATTTGCGTGCCTATTAGAATCCTTTCAGGAATCCTTCCGCAGCGAACTCTGCTCTATGGACATATATATATATAGTATGTGTGTGTGAAAATACGTTCCGAGGAACCTTGACGGTCTCTGAACAAACATCACCTTTTTATTCCTTGTGGACTCTTCCTTTTCATTCGAAAAAAAATTATCCAATTCCTCGCGCCGAGTCCAATTCACCCCGTCAAAAAAACAACCGATCTAAAGGAAGTTGGGTGGGTGGGGAAGAGAAAGGAGGGAAAGAGAGAGAGAGAGAGAGAGTGGTAGAAGGCCTCTGCAGTCCGAAAACCGAAAACCATGCCGAATGAAGTCGCCGGTCCATCTGTCTCCAAGCCCACCCACTTTTCTCCGCCCCATCGCAAACGGAGAGCTAACGACGATAAAAAAACGCGGGGAACGCGCCTTTAAGTAGATCGGGAGGTGATAGCGACGTGAAAGGTGAAAGGGAAGAAGTGGACAGTTAAAAGGATACGGGCTCGGTGCGGGAATATTAAGGCTATTAAGGCGTTTCATTCGGGAAGACTTCCTGAGAACACGAATTACCTATGAACACGTTTACACACTTTTTTTTTAGCGAAGATAAGGCATTCGCTAGCACGAGCTGAATACCTAGTTTACAAATTCATCTACAGGAGATCATAAAAAGCTCACGTATTTAACGCAAGGATAGTTACGTGCGCGCCTGGAAAATGGACAACAAAAACACCCGAGTCTTATCTTAATGATTCTTGGATGAATTTAATTACTATTTTAATAGAGATTGAAGAGGGAAACTAATATCTTTACGTGTACTGCCGTGTATGTAAAAATTAAAAAAAATATTAGCATAAATAAATTTGTAAGAAAAAATATTAATTTGAACTTATTTAGAAGGTTAAGAGTATCATGTCTCATTTAGTAATGGTGATGAATTGGAATTCAGAAGTTTTACATAATTAGTAACTCCAAGAGAAAAATTTTCTATTCTTAAACATCACTCATAGAAAAGCGTAAACCTTGTTGCATCCCCGAATTGGTTTGTCAAGTGGGAATAGATCCCCTAACAAAAAACATTCCCTTCTGAAACTTACGGCGAATATATATATATATGTGTGATAATCACGGACAATTTTTCAGCACTTTTTTTCAGCACAGTGACGCTTTTTACTCTGGAATTTACGAAATAAAAAAAAACCTTTAAATACTCATTTTGCCAATTTTTGTTCGTAATTGTGTATATTATTCTTTATTCTAGCTCAGTATTGTCCAATTACGTAAACCATATTTGAATTAGTGAATAGTCACTCTGTTGAAAGGAAACTCATTCTCACATCTTATTAAATACATCCGACACTGATATATTGATACTAATTTTATGGCGGAATTCACAGTGTATCTGATGGTATTTTCAAAGAATGTGCCGCAGAAAACGACAGAATTGGTTGTCAATCGTTGTTCCCAATTTGCAAGACCAGTAATAATCTGGAAGGACATGTTCATTCCGTAAATAGCACGGAAGCGCTTTGTATTTTTCATCATCACGAAAACGAATATAAATAGGCAGTTGGATCGTGGACAAGTACAAGGTATACATATTCAAAATTCCAGGCTCACGCATTAAAATTGTCGAACGAACAAGATTTAAGACTCTGCGATTTACGGGCCTTGGGAGGTATACGAGTAATTGGACATTCACCGCGAACGTTTACCGAATTCCTCGACATAATTCATTGGGTCGGAGGAGGCCTTCTCCCGAGGGCCGACTGAGAATCGTCACTCTAAAGTGGATACGAACACTCATTCCGATGACTACTGGTCTCGTTGGAGAGTCAGGGCTTTGAAGGAGGCGGGAGGGGAATTTTGAGTGGCAAGACGAGAGAGATAGAGAGAGAGAGATGGGCGAGGGAGAGGTTTTTCAGGCGCGCAGCGAATGGAGTAGCCGCGGCGGGGGGTTTGTCTTCTGGATGGGCGAAGAGAGAGGGGAGTAGAACACGGGTTCCCGAAGTGGAGGTT
>WURS02017269.1:0-12104 GCA_011762765.2 Rhinocypha anisoptera | reverse complement strand
AAATATGAAATTGACTCATTTTTTGCATTGGCATAAGCTAGAGAGAAAAGAATAATTATAAATTGAAATAAATTATTCCCTTACTTCCCTCCACCAGCGCCGAACCCCTGCCCCCGTGGCGTAACTCCCTCCGACTCGGGCGATACATCACGGCGATGACCAGACGCAGGGAGGACCTTATGGGGGAAATATGTGAATAAGCGGTGGAGGATACGGCCGGGGGTGAATGACGGCCCGGTTGCACGTAAGCTTGTGCATGCGGTGCGAAGAGAGGGAGAGAGAGGCAGTGGGGTCACGCATTCAGCAGACACTGTAGGTAGACCGGAGGTTGAATAGCTATGACGGTGCAATACTGGCAATACAAGGAGGCATATTTCCGCGCATCTATTTCCTGCTCAGGTGCCCACCCCCTCGGATTCGCGTCGGCGCCTCCGGCTCCGCCTCGTCTCCACTTGAAAAGGATGCAGGAGGTTTAGCAAAACTGGCCATCAATTAAAAAAAATGAAATGTTCCACAATGGAAAGTAAAGTCATTTTTACTTCCATCTTATTTTAACTAAGCAAAGTATCATTTTCCTCGTCTCCGTTTAAAGTTCGTGACGCAGTACCGAATGAGACATTTCCCATATTCTCACAAACATGCGTTAGTAAAAAGACGGGTCCCGATCGTGACTTTCAAAAAGCTCAAGGTTTAACATAAGTTTCTGTATGTGTGTTCAAAATTATGTCCCAATCGGAGGAGATAAATTTATTATAGCAAACATATTTTTTCGCTGACATTGTCTCAACTCTTTTCTACGCTAAGATCCAAAAAAAAGAAATAGAGGGACATATAGTCTAGACTATAAACATATGTAGCACGCAAACTTAAGACAATGAATAGAAGGAATTAGTGATTATTAAAGTAGAGATTTGACGATTATTACGTTTTATATTCATTTTTCCCTAATTTATAATACTTTAAGATAATCATCATGCTCACTGAAATCGAATAGACCATGCATATTGTGACGGCAATTGTGGTTCTGTTCATGCATGTTTGTGGTGAGCAGTCTAACGTTGTCCCGCATGTTTAGGGATGATATTATCCTATTTTTTTAGAAACCGAGTTGATTCCTTCTGGGTGGAATGTGTTTCCCCTAACATTTGCATTTGAGAGTGCATGTGAATTTATGGCGGTGGCTCACCCCCCCCTGCCACACGCCCTTGCGGTGGATTGCAGGGTAATGCTTAGAAGTAGAAGAATATTTATTTTTTAAACCGCATCGTTTTCTTCCCGCTTTCCACTTTGCCTAACATAATTAATATAAACTAATCTTAAACAATATAGACTAATAAAAATTCCCGTTCGGAAATTTTTTATGATAGATAATTAAAATATTTGAGCTACGTTGAATCTTGGAAATTACCATCTAGGCGAGACAGTCGTAGGTAAAATTGTTTGAGGAGCAACATTCAAAAGCGAAACTCTCCGTAAACATTGGAACATGGACCATAAATAAGGCAACGGGAACTTCACGGGGACTTTCACTACAGTCACGGGCAGCTGTCCCCCAAGAGAAAAAAAATACTAATTACAAAATGGAGCTGGTTGCGATGCGGGAACTCTGGGGAGTGGAATTGACGAGGGGGTCATGGAACACCAGCTGCTAGATAGGAAAGGTAATCTCAAACCGTCGAGAATGTGGCGCCCTCAGCTTTGCCGGAAGACTTTTGATCCCGACTGTCAATTTTATTCCTCTTCTCGTCATGTATATTTTGCGTTATTTTTCATTGCAATTTTAGTCACCTACCACAGCTACTGCCTTCTCCCATACTTATTGGTCTAATGTGTGTCGATCTAGTAATCGTGTGACATAAAAAAACAAACAAATATCAAGCGCTTAGAATACTATTACATATATGGTTGGCCAAGGGCGCCGTGGCGCCATCGTGTGGCGGAGCATGAACTCCTAAAGTGTCGAGTGGGGATTTCTTTACGTTACCTCTTTTGTCTTCGGCTCGCTTAGGGAACGATCGAAGGAGAGCTTCAGAGAGCAAGAGAGGGCGCGGGATTGGTGGAAACTCACTTGAGCTATCGCCTCCTTCACGACTCCATCCCTCCTTCCCCTCCCCCCTCCCCGCGTCGTTCCTTCTCTCGGCGTCCGCTCGTAAAAACTCCTTCGAGCTCTCTCGTCTCCTTTGTATAGGTCGTGAAGTGGTTTGCGGGCGGTGGGTTAACCCCGAAGAAGTTGTCGCGAGACCCTGTGCCTTCCCTCGACGGTCGGCGATGACGCTGGGAATCAACGGCACATGCTATACGAAAAGCGTCTAACAAGTTTTAGGACTGCCGACGTAAAATGTATCTTCTTAGAAGGAATGACGCTTTTATCGCTTGGCCTTCGACATGTAAACGCCCCTCTCTAACCGTGCACTTTGATTCGCACGATCGGAGGGATTTTTGAATGCCTGCGAAGAGGTCGTCCTTTCTATGATGTCCTATGTGCTCCTCACAGAAATATACCTCCTTCTCGTGGAAATTCATCATTTGGATAATAGTCAACCACCAGGTGCTTAGGCTGGCGAATACGGAGGGTGACATCCAGCGCACGTTCTTTGGTCAAAAATTCGTTGATGGATGTTGCGTTGTAGGTGTCGTTTGGCATTTAGTCAGTACGGTTTATATTAGTAGTACGTTGCATTTGCAATTTTACCATTCGGAACTAATTCTAACCCCATAAATCGTATTCTGAAGAGTCACTAGATAAAGTAGACACACTACGAGGTGCATTAAAGTTGTAAGACCTCCAATATTTTTCTCCGGACTGGAAATAGATAGAAACATAGAGTTTGTTTGAAAATAAGCGGGCACTCTTTGTCAATGCGCAGAGATGGCAGCACTGTACGACATACAGAACCTCTAGCGGCAGCCGCGAGGATGAGAACTGTTTTTGATATTTCAAATGGCGACGTTTTCGTTACATTACCAGCGTGTAATCATTCGTGGTGTGACACCGATTGAAATTCATCGCCAGATGAAGGAGACATGTGGAGATGGAGTCATGGATGTGTCGATAACTCCATCACCACATGTCTCCTTCAACTGGCGATGAATTTCAATCGCTGGTCATATAACGAAAACGTCGCCATTTTAAGTAAACATGTCGAAAACAGTTCTCATTCTCGCGGCTGCCGCTTGAGGTTCTGTCTGTCGCACAGCGCTGCCATCTCTGTCATGAATTGACAGAGAGTGCCCGCTCATTTTAAAAGAAACCTCATGTTTCTATCTGTTTCCAGTCCGGAGAAAAAAATTGGAGTCCTTATAACTTTAATGCACCTCGTATAAAGTATGAGATCCTCCCTACCGCCGTGTACGCCGGGTGGGGACGAGTCTCCGAAGTTACTTTTTCCCTTACGGGTTCGATTTCTGAAAAAAATGCGAAAGGTGAGGGAGCAGTTTGCAATTTTGTATTTGAGATGACGAAACGCGGATGTTTTCAGATCCTAAAAAAATAATCGACCCGAATTTCATTTCAAGATTGCAGCTGATTAGCACGGTCCAACGGGCGATCCGGTTTCAAAAACTGGTTAGGTTAAATAAAAATCCATAAGTACGTGTTCCGGACACATTCTTGCACCAGGATGAGTATATAACTTGCTGCCGTGACATGACCTTCAGTCTTATTACATTACTAATATCTCCCCCTCCCTCTATTGACTCATTTCTCCAAAATTTTTGTGAAACCATAAAATCAATGTTTATTCCTCAGCTAGCTATACGTACCTGCTTAATTTTCCTCATTCGTCGTGATGAGTCATATCAGTTATCAAGGTCTTGAAATATTTAAAGATGGTGAAATTAAAATTTTACCATTTACAAGTAAAAATAGATTCCTTTATTTGCATACAAAGTTTTAATAACTCTCCCGAAATCATATAGTAATTAATATAAGTTATGAAAAAACTCTGTATAAGCTCTTAAAACTGTGCAAATTACAAATAGAAGGAATCAAAGCGACGCCTGACTCTTTAGCATGCGACCTTCAGAACTCTATATGGCACATAATTGGAGACGACTTTACGATCAACCCGATTTACCTGCATATTTGCACACGTGGGCAGCTATCTTTAAATCCGCAGTGAGTAGAAGTTCCCGTTCCCGAGAGCTTCAGCGCCCGCCTCTCATCTTTCGCCCGGGGCATTCCAACATCATCCCATTCTTCTCCGAGAGGTCAAACGTTTCCCGGTCGCGTTGCGGTTTTTATCTGTGAGTCATATTCGTGGAAGCGCACTGAGCAAAATTCCCTGCCTTCTAACAGGTGGAGGGTACACTGTTCTTGGAAGGCAGTTTGTCGCAGAACGTCGCAACCATTAATCGCGCCATATGGATCCAATATATATGATACCAATGATTGTGCAGTTGACTTGTGTTCCGGTAGAGTTCATGATGATTACATTCATATTACCTATTCTGTTTGAAAATATATACGTTGCATTTTATAAATTAATATTAAATGGAGAGTAACATCAAGGATATCAAAGCATGTTACCCCTCGTCTCCATATTTTTTCTCTTTTCTTCTCCACTCCAATAGACTTGCAGGCTTATCGGTAAAAAAGGATTTTTGGATGGCGCCGTATGGCAGTAAATATACCATGAATCAATACATTTTAGTTAAACACGTTAGGGTATAATTTAAATTACGTTGACTCATATTGGTAATCCGTGTAGATTTTGATGACTTTATGTACGTTGTGAAAAGATGATAATTAAAATTAAGACGAAACATTTTTCCTTGTTTTATCGTTTTTTAGCTACATTAGGTGTAAATAATGTCTGTGATCAAAACCTGTGCCTGTGATCAAAACCATGAGTTTTTTAGTGGCGTTGAACCTTCTGTCTCAGCGAAACATTTTGAGAATTATACTGCACAGTCTAAGGAATTTTGTGCTCTATGGCCCACTGCATTAGATTGGTGAGTCTCCAATTATGTCTGGGGGGAGTTAGGATAAATGGAAAATGATTGTGGGAAACGAGGAAGAATTTTAATGGTAGCATGTCTCACCGCGTCTTCTTTTTTCATCATCTGCTTGGGCTTCTTCAATGTAAACCGTCTATCAGAGTTGAAAATAACTTTGATTGAGTGTTACCGTTACTTGAATTCTCATAAATAAAAACCTTCTAAGTAAAAGTTACATGACCACTTTCAATGCGATTCCATATATTAATAAAATATAGATTACATTACTCTTGAAAAACAAATGTATAAAAAAAATATATTTTGATCTTTAAGTAGATTTAATTTTTTTAAGGTAATCAAATCAAAGGATCATATATTTATTTTGGTCTTTATCACAGACTGTGTTGCCTTAAATGACTGACCTTTTATTACCTTTAAAATATGAATTACATGATAATGCTTGTTAGTTCATGCCTCGAATCCTTTCATTCTTACACTTGATTATTGCAAACGCCAATTACTGTGCACCTAATTATAGGAATAAAACGCATTATGGCTCAACTGCGTCATTTATGGAAACTTTAGCTATGCTTCATTTACAGTAATTGGAAGGACGTAAATGCATATAAATTGCTCATCCGTGTCTTTCACTCCGGATGCCCACCGTCCTTTGCTCCTTTCTCTCCACCCCTCTGGGGGGGGGGATATCCCGTCGGGACAATCTGGCGCCGCGGAAATACCTCGAGGGCTGCGGACCATTTTCCCCCCTCACCGTCTCATGTGCTCTTTCCCTTTTAATCCTCTCCTTCCTCGAGTCCCCCATATCTGAGTATCGCCCTCGAAATGGGGACTATTTGAAGGGCCACGAAAGTTCTCGAGTGTCCCTCTTTCCCTTTTACCCCGCTTCAATCCCATCTCCTCCTCCGCCCTTCTAACCCCGGTCCTTTTCCCGGAACCCTCGGCGTTCCGTATCTCTCCACGACTCCTCCTCCCGCTCTCTATTTCTCTCTCCCTGCTGTCGTTCTTTCCCCCTTTTCTCGTTCCTTTCCTTCGGGCATTACTCCTACACGCCATCGAAGCCCTGTTCATAACGACTGGCTTCTCGCATTTCATCCCCATGCCCCTTACATTTAATATTTGGTACCACCGCTTGTTTCTGATCGTGTTTCTTTTTTATTCAGATAAGCCTCAGATTCCATTTTTTCGAATTTTTTTTCAGTTTATCGATATGACTTAAGAATGCATATCTCTGCGTTTTAAACTTTCCATTTGTACATTCATATGTGTGGCGACAAATTCAGTTACATATTCGTTAAAAAGCGTATATATAGAGCCCGTATGTTTTGGCGACCCAGGGTTCAGACATTACCTGTTATCCAATTGGAAAATAGTCACCGTTGTTATGGTCATGAGTACACTTTGAGCTTAATTTCACACATCTATATGCACTGGCATTGTGGAATGGAATTTACGGATTCTGCTACTATATACGGGTATCTTCACGACAATATGGCAATTTATGGACTCCCTTCTACGTCCCTCCGTTCCACGAAGTCACGCCTGATGTGATTATGTTAATCGCTTCTAAGGGTTTAAGTTATATTAAATCTAATTAAATTTCGGCGAAACTAATCGAAAAATTGAAAAAAATGTTTCGATAAGTTGCTTGAGAACTTTATATATTAGAAGTTAATGTAGGAAAACAATCATGTAAAGAGTTATAAGAATTAAGTCAAAATATAGTGTTACCGCCAGATGAGCGGAAACTAAAGATTTTTTCTAGTTTATTTACTTAAACGGCGGTTTATTTACTTGAATTTTAGAAACAGGCGAATTCCAAAATTAATACAGAGAATGCTTGAGACCTTGATGCTTGAGATATAAATAAAATGAGAAAATTAGGACAAAGGACTCTGCTGTAAAAAAAGTATTCACATTATTCCGTGAAGCTCATTGTTAATGTCACAGGAATCTATCTAATTATGTAGATGAAACGTTGATTCCAGATTAATGTGTAGATACTGAACACACATGAAAAACAAAGGGATCAGTAATATCTCTCCTTACATTATCCGTTGAAAAGAAGGATTGATAATGTCATCCACCACGAAGCCTCATATTCTGGCCTTTTAAAATTCTATTCTTCCCCGTGATCGCAGTCTTATTTCTATTTATAAACATTTGAAGAAAATACTTTAATTCAATACGTATTATGGAGATGCTATTTTCCTCACAAAAAATACGACTTCGACATTTTGACGGAAATCCTCCGTTGGGGAATTTTCGGAAATATTAAAACACTCCAAAAGATTAGATCAACGGTGTTGTTGATATCGTGATAGCGTATCGCTTTAAAATAATAAAATTGTCATGTCAAAAATAAATATAACGTTAATAATTACACTATGCATCATTAACTGAATCAAAACTTTGTGATGTTTCCTAATATTTCTCCTAGGTACAATTTTTATTGACATACTATTTCGTTCATGTTTCTTTAGAATTTCACATTACGAATTTACCCCAAGATTTTAAGCTGTAAGCTTTATTACTGAATCATATCATTGTTTTCTTAGAAAAATAGATGGATGTATAAAGTGATCTTTTAATTTGCCATCATCCCTTCATAAGCCATTCCAAATCGATTACGCATCGGATCAGTGGGATTAGTTTCGGGGGCATTCAGCCGTGGAAATTGGGAGGGGTCGATGGAGTCTCTGTGTGTGTTTGTGTGCGTCGGTGTTGTGTGGTGGTACATAACGGGGAAATTTGCCTCCGTTCATGCGGAAAGTCTCCGTCACGGTCCGATGAGCTTGCCATTTTGAAATATTTAGTATGCCCGAGGCATCACTGTGCAGCAGCAACCTTCCTTACCGTAGACGACTTGATTTTCTTCGTTGATTTATTCGGATGAATACTTTCAGAATTGATGAACGACATATCTTTGCTTTCTTTCCTTCACCTCCCATTCCAGTGGTCTCATTTGAACAAATCAAACCATGAATAAAATGGTCTTTAAGGAAATTTATATTAAATGATTTTTAAATCGTTGATAGATGACTCATGGACGGTGACATGACGAGCGTCCTTTGCGCTTTCATATTTTTCTTGTGAAAAATTTTTCTTCGTCGTACCATATCCTAAATTAAAATACTTGTACAATTATTTTACCTTGAATGAAAAGATATGATTTCAGGCGTTACTTGGTGGAATTCTTTCATTATGAAAGGTTTGATAAAACACACTGCAACTCCACATAAAAATATATTTATTCGTTCACGACCAGGTTTCGCTGTAATACAGCATCTCCAGGCAGACCTGCTTGGTGCTGTATTACGACGAATCCTGGTCGTGAACGAATAAATATATTTTTATGTGGAATTGCAGTGTGTTTTCTCAAACCTTTCACTTGAATGAAAAATAAGACGGACGCGATGGCCCTCCGCGATATATATTTGCGTACCATATCGTCTATTCGCTCTCGTTACTCCTTTGCGGTTTGTGTCATCGAGACTTCTTTGGCGGCAGGAAACCGATTTTGCGACAGAACACGATATTAACCGTGCTCAGTGGATCGTGCACGATTTGACCAGGACGCTCTCGCCTCGTGTCTAATCGGATGTGTGCACATTGACCGCACGGTAACGCGATCCGGGAGGACGAGCTCATTCCGAATATCGGCGCGGTGCCCGGCGACGCCTCCTCCTCCCCCTCCATCCCCCCTCGTTATCCCCGCCTCCCACAGCTTCTCATCTTCCTCCCTCCCACCTTCTTGCTGCCCTTCTCATCGCTTCAATGGAACCGAAAATCATCTCTCATCCCTCCGCCATTCCGAATGGGCGGGGTCAAGTTTAGGGTGTGGCTGCCATCGGGAGAGCCCGTGAACCCCGAGAAAAATGTTTTTTTTTTCGGATGTCGAACCAAAGGAAAGAAAGGAAGGGAGGCGGAGAGGACGTCAATAAGTAAGGGGAACGAATGAAAGTACGTACCTCTCTCTCGCCCTCATGGAAAGCCTCAGCAACGGATTATTTTACCTCCATCTCCTCTCGGGATGATTTTTCGGATTTTGGATAAGGGTGCGCCTAATCGCTTCCGTTGGAATTCTTGATGAATCCTGAAACTTATGGAATTAAAACATTTTTAATAACTCTCCTGTCGGAAGAGGGAGGAGGAGGATTGCTTTTGAGTTGGATTAATGGTTGTTCCTTGAAGTATATTGGTAATTGTCCCTTAATTTTCAAGGATAGGCGGCCACCCCTCATATATTATTTAAAGAGACATTTAGGGAGATTTAGAAAATAAATTATAATTCGAAAATTTGCCTTTTCCAAATACATGCCATTGGTTAACTCCATGGTTTGCTAAATGAAAATGGTTCCTATTTCGTTCATTTTCTGATCTATTCACCTTATGACTATATTTAGTCTTTACATGTAAATGTTCGAATTCTTCGTGGAAATAGGGTATCAAGTTGTTCTTAATATCTTATTATGTAACTCTAGTGTTCATACTTGAATGATATCGAAAGTATAGGTACTTTTTAATTTGATTCACTGGAAAGTATTTCGCAGTTATAACATAAAAATCATACTCGTATTATCAAATTATTCTGAATTATAAATAGAATGAAAATTCGACTAGAAACAAATACTATTAAATGGCAAGCGTTACTTAAAAATGCCTGAATTATCCGTGTTCGTTCTGGGAGAAGGTATTTAAACTAGAGGAAGGTATGTAATGCTGAATATTTTCCCCAGCCATTAAAAATAAAGTAAATTAATACTTATTCCGCAGAACTAATATTATGCATTATAGTATTGTTCTACGGTTTAAGTTGATTACTTTCCGACTAATGATAATGGCTTATACATTCGATTATGACATTTTGTCGATGGCCATCGCTTAACCAACCGATTTAACTTTTATTAGATTTTTAGCATGGCTTCCTTTTAAGGCGGACAGTAGAATTTGTGGAGTGGGAACAGTACTCCTCGGGAAAATAAAAGATTTTCAGGGAAGAAAATTCTCGGTTTCCCAGGGGAGATTCCAAAGAGCAAAACTGCTCATCGTTACAATCCTCCTTAGGCTATCGTGGCCACCCTCTCATAAAACGCATCTTCATCCTCCGGGAGGAATTTCATACCTCCTTCCGAAGCCCTGCCCCCCCCCTCACGCCTTCCCGCCTTATTTCTTTCTCGCCTCCCTCCTCCTCTTCCACAAATCCCGAGAGATCACAATTCTTCCGAGAGAATCCTGGCTGGACCGCCAAACTTCCCCATACAAAAAAAAATACATCCCCCTCTCACGACTCCCATTCTTCGAACTTAAGATAATCGATCGCTTCCTTTCCTCGTCTCCCGCCCCCAAACCCCCCTGCAGCCGAGGATCGGCACAGCATCCATTTCCCTCCATCCTGTCCCTCAGCCTCCTACTTCATCCGATGGGCGGACATTTTTAAGCTCCTCTTCTATTTTGAACGAGGCTTCCAGGCCCGGCTTTCCTTGCAACTTGTCCAAAGTGACGGAATGCCTTTCGGAAGCTTATATCTTCGCCGTTTCATGATTTATTTTTCTCGGAGAATAATTTAGAAGTCGAATATTGTTATGAGAAACAGTATTTCTGTAGGAACAACTTATTCTTACCGAAAGACTAAAAAATGGAAGGTGTACGGTATTACATTTCATCTGAGGGAATGTTAACTTATACGATTGATGCCCAGCGTTGACCTCCATTGAGACTATTTAAATTGCCTTCCCTTTGGTTCGGTTCGAGGGACTAATTTTCTCTTATATAACGTACTGCATATTTCCTTGTGTCTTCATAAAACAGGCACTAGCACTCGGTGCTCAATCCTAATAATTCATGTCAGACATACTTCGTTGAAGTTAATGAGTATCTTCCGTCCCTTTTACTTTCTTATCGGGGTGTTGGCAATGATGAGCTAATTCTAATCAGGATCACGCCTAGTCCTAATAAGGTAATTCCCCCAACTGGCATAGTTGAGTTACCAAGGATTCCGCGCTTCACCGGATGGCGCCAAGAATTTATTTGATTCTTTTATGTTCAAGGGCACAGAAGAAATATTCCTCGAGAGAATAGCGGGTTTATGAGCAAACCACCCCGCTTTTCCCCCATTCATCTTTCCTAGTTCATTTTTATGTCTTCCTGTCTCTGCCGAAATGGTTACTGCTTTCCTCTTAGATTGCTACAGACCTTATAGCATTGCAGATCATCTCTATCTTCGGCTGTCGTTAATATTAATATGCTCCTAGTAGAATCATGTTTCGGTAGTTCTTCAGCTGGAAGGGGGAACTGTTTTTCCATGCACGACAAGACGATAGGAGCAAGAGGGGTAGCGACTTCCAATGTGAGCAAGACGGAGGGTGTTGCTTTTTGCATATAAATATACTAAGTTGGAGGATGGTTCGCTCATTGGAACTAATGAAATAATAACAAAAAGGTGAACGCACGGTTAATTGCTGATATATTCATTTACATCGACAACTAAAAAGTGTTACATTCTGGATGCGATGATATTTGGCTCCTCTGTCCGTTTTATGTCCATGCTGAAAAGTCAATGACAAGTCCATCTTTCCGGGAAGAAAACTTCAGGCAAAAAAGGCTGGGGGGTGTTCGGTGACCGGCCAAAAATTGACACAGAGATTTCTTTCTTTCTCGTGAATACATTTCATTCCAGAAGTATACTGGCATTCATTTAACCACAAGAACTTCGAATCCATGTTTCCGGAAGGAAGATGTGAATTTGAGAAATATTTGAACGTGCATAATTACTCCTCCGACTTCTTTGAAATCCTTAAATCGCCGTCGCTTCTATTTGAGAATGATGGAAAATGATCGTATGTATTGGGGTCGAAAGTACTAGTTTCTAACTCGATCAACGAAGCGTACTTCCCTGCGTGCCTTCCGCCATCATTCTCGGGCGTCGTCCTACCAGCGTGTCATTAAATTCGCTTGCCTTCGACCTTGGAGCACGTTCGTACACGGCGTACCCGTGTGCGATGAGATTTCCCCACAGCCACTGCTCGCATCTTGAATTCCCCGCCTTCCCCCCCATCCCCCCCCTCCCTCCCCCCCCTCCCCCCCCCCCCCCCCCCCCCCCCCCCCCCCCCCCTCCCCCCCCATCCTCGTCCCCCCCCCCTTTCCCG
>WURS02017268.1:0-27860 GCA_011762765.2 Rhinocypha anisoptera | reverse complement strand
AAATTCGCGCGGGGGGGGGGGGGGGGAAAGGGGGGGGGGGGGGGGGGGGGGGGGGGGGGAGGGGGGGGGGGGGGGGGCAGGGAGGAAGCTGGGGATCGGGGGTAAACGAGAGGTTGCACCATTGACGCGGAGGGATGAGGGAAGAGGAGGTGGCGAGAAAGGAAGGATGAAGAGATGGGAGTGGACCTCCATCTCCAACCACTTCCACCCCATCCCCATACCCTAACGTTTCTGAACTGAATCACGATGAAATTTTTATCAATCCACAAGCCATCCACCCTCCTCCTCTCGACTTCCACCTCGAATCCCACCAGCACACACAACGCTTAAGCTTTTTCCGCTCCCTCACACCGCCTCTTTTACCCCTTGTTCCCCGACTTGGATTTTTAGGGCATTTCCCGAAAGTACCTAAGCAAAGACCCTTGCCAGTGCATTGGGGGAGATAGAGGGAGACAGATTAAGTGACATATGCTCACCGACTCATTGGCGGAAGCACCTTTCCGTAACATCTCGAGCACGACGACTAAAAAAATCATAAGCGGTTTCCCATTAAATTTAACCCCCGGAGCTGGGCCTGCTTCCGTCTGTAGTGAGTTAAGAGTTTAGTGCGGAAATGCAGAAGAAAATAAATCTCTTTCTACATTGGTATTCGCCCAGTATCATAATTAAGAATCTTTACCAATATTTCAAGTGCATGTAAAATCTGTAAGACAAAGTTTGTTTCCTGGAGCCCAAAGTTTATCTAGAGCGTGATGACCCCATAGGTCCGAATAATTACCGAATGTCTATATATGGGAGTTTATATTTATGCCTATAACTTCGAGCCCATTTCTCAAAACTGTAAGAAAATTCAAAGTTTTCTGGCGAGTTATATGCATTATAAATCTCCTTCTATTCGTAAGAAACGTTCTAAGTACGCTGAAACTGGCTTATTATAACTAGATGACTGTGCAATCAAAACCTTACGCGTGATAGAAACTTAATTATCTCCGTGTAATTGTTTAGTCTTTGCAAAGAAAGGTAATTGTCCAAACTGCGTAAAAATAGTGTAATTTTTTAAACAAGTAGAAAATGTATCATTCGTATTTTTTAGGGAAAAGAGGTTTACTCATCTTGAAAAGCATAGTTAAGTGTTTAGTTCCTATGTATAAGTCACTTGAATCGATCACGATAGATATTCCTAAAAATTTCATCATGCTTTAAACCACGTTAAAGAACCCTCAAGATAAACTCTGTGATCAAAATTAACACCGGTGAATAGGTGACATTAAGAAAAACTTTTAATTGACTTCATCAGTAAGACGTTTTTCAAATTAGTGATCAAATTATGACATAATAACTCTCTTTTTATGGGTGATACTTGTAAGGAACATTTCTAATTTAACTAAGAAACTAAAAACTTTAGTATTATTCACACTCAACATTACTCATTTACCCATACTCCAGAGCTTGTAATTTTACAATTTTTCAGGTCTTACGTCTTTCATGCCTATATCATCTAAACTTTTTTCTCACTCACGCCCCAGAATGTGTTTCCTTAGATGTCATGTGTGCTGGACGCCAGAAATTTAAGGTTTGTTTGTTATTTATAGAAGTCATGTTTGTTATTGCATGTGTAGAACCTACCGTCTTTTTTTGTCTGTTTTCTGCATCTCTGGACAACATGTTGAGAAATAAATCAGACGAGAAAAAGCGAGGCATCCTAGAACGGCTTTAGATTTAATCAAGCTCAAAATGTGTAAAATCATACCTATTTTTATTTTATTTTCTCCTCTTTATCCAACATTTCTAAACCAATTGCGACATTTAATTTCTGATATTGTCTTTGCACAGTTGCACAAGTAATTTAATTAAATTGGTAAAAATACAAGAAATATATGCAAACCGCCCCCTTTCATAGAGGATATAAATATTTTTTATAGGTATTTACTTTAATCATTAGCAATGTTCCTGATGATTCCGTCAGATTACAGAATATGGATCATAATTGGATGTTTATAATATCATTGTCTATAGGTTAAATGATGAATATGTTTCTTATTTGCAGTTACCTATTTATTTATAAAGAAATTATTATAAATCATAATTATGGATTAAGAGAACTCAAATTTGGCAACAGATAAAATAATGGAATCCGCAAAAAAATACAAAATCTAACTTTGAAAGAGGACACTAAGCACAAAATTAGCAGAAACCCAGAGTGAAGTGCAGAAATTTCACCTTTTTCAGGAATACAGTTATCTCAAGGTGATGCATCTTCATTAACAGATTTTTCTGTTGAAATACAAGATTGTAAATTAAAATATTATGGAAACTATGTAGAAGTAATTTTAAGGCTCTGCCAGTAGAGAAAAAGATATCTATCGGTACAAAACTAATATACGTTGCTCTTAAAATACAAAATACCTTTTGTATTACGTATAACCTGTGCACTGCAAATGAACCCTTCAGCTTTAATCATGCCAATGAACCTCGCTCTAATCCCATAAAATCTGTTAATAGAAACCGTCTACCGCCTCCTAAAAGTGGTACTTAAATTCTGGATCGTCAAAGTACGTACGCGAGTCACAAGAGGATAGGGGAGAATTCTTAAATATAAAACATTTAGTTAGATCAAAGAGGTTATGGAGCGACTGAACCACCTACAGCGAAATCCACAGAGTGCTAATTAATACTTGATTCACAACGTGATTATTTCTAAGCCCTCCCACCCAAAATATAACCCTTACCATAGCCAGCACTTTCAGCCCCAATAACTCCGTTCTACTCTCGTATTTAAAGGAAACATATTCCTTTACCCATCCACCACCAAGATCATAGAGATTACTCTCAATTTTTAAGTTTAATTTTCAATGCTTTTGTATTACTTAAACTTCGGGAACTTCGGTTACTTTTTATCTCTTCATTTTTGTCCAATTCCAATTTCCTCTAAATCTTGCCTCGGCATTTAACAAAAGAACCGACTACAATTTTGTTGCTACTCGCCTCCTGTATCTTCTATTGCTAGAATTTTTTGATGAATTATTACTGTATAAAAATTGCAACATGTGGAAAGAAAGTAACTGAATGAATATTTTATTAAATTACCATAAGCTTTCGAGGCCATGTGACGATCCCGTTGAGTTTCAAAAGAATGTTACCTAAATATTTTATTAAGACATCCTATACAACTCATTGGTGGTATTTCTTGTACAGACATCCTTATAGTATTTCCCTCCACCTTTAAGTGATTAAAAAAATATCACAGTTATTCCAAGGTTATTACTGCCCTATCTGAATAAATTCACAGAATTTGATAAACATAAATCTTGAGTAATTTAGGTTACATATTTAAAAATTTAGGGGTAAAATTGGATTTATTTTTTATTTACTCATAAAATTAACCTGAAAAAATATTAAGTATAATAGGAAATCCAATCTAGTACATAAATAAATAACCAAACATAAAAAGTAATTCAGATTTCCGATTTAGTGTTGAATACATATCACATTTTTGTAAGTACTCAAGTGAATATTTAAGATTTCATAATTTACGTATATTAAAACTTAGTAAGGAGGATTTTTTCCTAAAATCCATTAAAATATTTTATTTCTATCTCGTTTCGTTGGAAATATAAAATGAATCCAACCAACAATTTTTGCAAAACCTTATCTAACACACCATCATTCGATTCTAATACGTATTATTTAGTCTATGTAATAATAAGGAAAATAGTACTGACAAACTATTTTCCATCTCCTGGGGAGGTTATTTGAAATTTTGTACAGGGTTGTCATCTTATCGAGTATTAAAAATTCTATGATAATTATTTACACTCTCTGGTAATTGGAATTTTTATGAAAATGAGTAACTTGTAAACTGGAATGGTGTTTATGATGCTTGAGACTCTCTTAGCTCCTTATTATATAAACATTTACCCTTATTAGGCTCACTTTTATCATAATTATTAATGCCTTCTTCACCATACTTAATTGATCTAGTCAAACATGATGTATGTGATGTGAATCAGCTAGTTTGGGCATGGTTTGGACAAATATGTACCATTACTCAACCAGTATTCATATATATTCATGACTACTCAAAAATTATCTAAAAATATTTTAAATCTAGAATGTATTCTTTTCCACGAGTACTTCATGTATCATGTATCAAGATTAATACTTTTTCCCTATTAATATTACTTATACTTAAATCTGTTACATAAATACATAATATTTTTACTCATCTGCCGCAGAATAATGATTTCGATCGACCTTTCCACTTTTATGTCACATAAAGGGACTTTTGGCTATAAACAGAAATTTTAACTAAATTTTTACAGTTATTTTATGCCCTCGTTTTATGTATATGCCTTCACTTCCACTCTAGCCATATGTGAACACCACATCATTCCTGTAAATCCATATACATGGAATGGGTCACATAAAATCCTTAAAAAGGTGGGATTTTCAAGGTAATTTTCAATGAGTCACTGCATTTTCTATAAAAATACATGTTATGAATATCCAATTCATAAATTTTAATAAGGTATATTAATTATATAAGAACACATTTTTATCACGAATAACCTTAAAGACTACCTTGTGAGCTGTGCGCCTCCTAAAATAGATTTCCATCTGGGTGGCATCTATTATAACTTTAATGGGTGAAATGGATTGAGCTTAGAATACTTTATTAACATTTTTGACACGGTCAAAAGAAAAGAAAAGAGGTAGATCTATTTATTTTAAATAGATATTACTAACTAAAGAAAATGGTAGAACTGAAATCTTAAAGATAATATTTTACCAGCCAAAATTATCATTCATAAACGTCAGTTCCAAACAGCAATATGGCTACCATGGATAATATTCAAAGTAGCAATGTAATCGACACAATGAGGATGCCACTGCAATTACTTGTACGAAATAAAATTAACGAAATAAAAATATTAATGTTCTCTCCAGTAAACATTTTTTTATTTTTTTGTAATTTTGGGACAAAATAAAGGATAACCCATATAGTATACGTATCTTAATGCTATTTATGACAAATAATAACCTTAAATGAATTTGATTGACAGGCGCTTCTCTCTCGTCTCCCTATTCGGCCAACAAATTTATTTTTAGTAAAAAATCTTATGACAAAATAATGAAAACAGCACATGAAAACTTCTCACTTGACTTCTGATGATATTATATATCTTAAAATTTTAACCAGTAATTTGCGATCAGGAAAATGCCACAAAACCACCCCGACAGCATTGACACTCTTTTTCGTTATAACCTTTGAAACTTGGTAAGGTGAGCATTTATCTTAAAGATTTGATAGATTGTAAAAGAATTGGTTTCCTAACAAAATTATACAAAATTTCCAAATCCACGGCCCCAGTTTTATTTTTAGATGCTTCAGGCGTTTCGAGAATTTTTACGAGAGATGAGTTATCAAACCCATAGTAAAAAGAAAACTACCTCCCCAGTAAATAAACTTATTGCACGAAAGTTCCCAGTTTTCGCGGCAGCATTTTTAAAAATTATAAAAAAAAACCTTTTCGGGTAATGATCACCATTCCAGCCCATTTCTTACAGCCTCGTTTTAGTCGTTTTCGGCAATCTCAGCAGATATCTCCAGAAGGGATGGCTATCTCGTCCTGATGGAGACGGCGGATCTATATTTCCATAAAATGTTAAATACCTATATACCAATGCGGATGGTTGGGAATATGCAGGAGATGTAATAAATGGTTTCAGGAATGAAAAAACGTCGCCAAATATCGCTGGATGCGAATCTTGGATGCTTAAAGCGAGAAACGCTATTCCGAACGATGAACTGAACCTAATCTTAATCCTATCACTGCACCAAGAGTCGGTTTCAGTCGCAAAAGTCAAATGCAAAATGACAAAAATAAAAACTGCTAACCGAATCGTCAATACGTTCTTTTTCCAAAATCTTGATTTCGTGTCGAAAGCGGGGAGATTTCATCGATAAAAGAAAACCTTTTTCGCATTTACACCGAAAGCATGCTCCGAAACAGCGTTCCAGTTCCACTTCCCCCGCCATTTCCAGTTCCTCTTTGCGTCACCCCGTCCTAGCTTTTGAGTTCAGAAGGTTGCAGTTTTTTTCCCCGCTATTTTGAGCGAAGTCAACAAAAAAGTTTGCCAACATATTTTTTTTTCTTTCACGTGGCAATTCACCGGCCGTTTCACGTCGTACTTTTCACAGGAACTATATTCCTTCGCCAAAACTCTGCAAATCATCTGAACAGATTGAACTTGCTGCGTTAGCCCAATTCCTCAGAAGAATTCAATCCATCAAATGGGCATACTTATCATATTGTCAAATGATCGATTCTTGCCTTGTATGTAATTAATTCATTCGGCCTCGAATTAAATGGAAAGCTTTAGCTTTTTAATGTTCGTCATTTGCACCATAGTACACATTCCATGCTTTTTTGTGAGAAAAATTCGTTAACCTCATTCCATTTTGAAGAAAGTACTAAAGAAATCATCTGCATTATATTGGTGCGTTACGACGGAGCCTAGGTCGTGCAATTAATAACAATTGTAGGAAACAAAGTTATTTCTTCTACTCTCTTCTAAAATACCCGTGTTAATTAAAATGAATTCCGATAGATCTGAAACTGAGCCCAGTTTTTTTTTTATTTTAATATAAATAATTCCAGGATGGAGAAGGTAAAATGTACGGAGAGGAAACCAATGAAAAAGTGCTATAATACGTAGTATGGGAAGAGAAAATTGGTGTAGGAAAAGAAATTAAAAGGTAGGAAAAATAAAGGTATTTTAAATAAAATGATAATTCGGATGAGTGATGGATATTACGAAATTAGAAAATAGGCAGAGTTGAAGAGGGATTTGTGTTAAGGCGAGGCAGAGTAGTTAAACTTATCTTTGGACTGTAAACCTAGGATGATGATCGATGAAGGTGTCTGAGCACCGTCACGACTGATTTTGCCTCATTTATTTGATCACAATTCACCAATTTTTGCTAATTGACAAGAAAGAAATAGTCTGAAGAGCCATCGAAAGTGAATAACGGTATAATTTCAATAATGGAGAGGGGAGAAAGAGGACAATGAAAAGAGAGAATAGGTATTGCAGATAGAATAGTAGCTGGTAGGAAGTAGGCAGATTTGAAGTTGGATTTCTTTTAACGTGAGGATCTGGAAGTCATCGAAAACTTGCCTCGACCGGTAAATTACCTTTCATTTATCAGTGACCCCGTTAGGTTTTCTCACTGATAGTAGATTAGGTAGATCTTCACCTCTACTAGGTGAAGATGGAATAATATCTTGCGTAATGATTTTTGTTTACTCTCTATCCTTACGACTTTTAATACCTTATTTATTGATCCGCGTATAATTAAAGATACATTAATTAATCACATGTAATGTTTTCACAAAATTGTGAGTGTATATTTTGAAATAACGAAACGAAAGAGACTTTCTTTGATAGCCACATCTTTTCTTTACCACTCCTATATTTAACTTGGGTATATTTTTGCATGATAACATAAGAACCATGGGAGCACGATATCATTATGTCTTATATCATGTGCAAAACATCTGAACAATAGTCCACCAATAATGATACTGATGAGAAAAACCTTGTAAACTCAGTCTAAAACTAACCTATTGCTCCAGATAGAAGTTTAAAGTATTCTTGTAACCCATACAAATCGGCGCTGGTAGAACCAATGCCACATTGACTCTCTAATTGGTCTACTACGCGATTATAAAGGGCAAATATTACTTTATTAGTACGGGAGGAAAGGTCCTGCACTGATTATCACGGGAAGAGAGGTAAACATTCGATCCTCATATTTATCGACGCCTCCGTCTTTCCAACTGCCCTTCTGGCCCCTTGCCTGCTAATGAAATGCACGCCGCGTGACCCAGTTCGATTTCTCCCCTTGCGGTATCGAATTTCAACCTCCTTCCCTCCCACTTCCCCTCCCTTCTTTCCTCAGAGGCCTCACGCCCGAGGATCACGCAATCAAAAATCGTCTAGAAATATAAGGAATTGTAGGACGCTGGAATTTCGTTTCGTCGAAGTGAAAATATCTCATTTACAGCCGCCGTGATATGACATGGAATCTTAAAAAAAAAGCAATCAACGAGTCAAAGGGGTGGCTGGCATGGAGAACAAAATAATTTACTGCCATTGGTGGGAAAAGTGTATCACCGTCTGCTACATGTAGGGAGACAGAGAGAGGAAATAGGAGCATTTCTATTTGTTTGTTCCCTTCTCGTGCTGTCTAACATTTTTATGATATTGATATATAGTCGAAAATCACTTAACTAGTCGACTTAACTCTGAATTTTTCACCTCTCAAAATAAGCATCCTCAACGCGAAATTTATTTGACTAAAAGGAAAATATTTTACTAACGAAACGTAAATGAAACTATATTCTTCTTATAATCAAATAAAGTAATATTTCAAATACATATTTACGTAAAAACAAGCACTAAATAAATTTTTGTTATAAACGACACCATCATCGTAGTAATAAATTTTAATTGATGAATTTATAAGGGTACAGCTCACCTTTTTCTAAACGGAGTGATTAATTCATACTTGACTTCGAGGTTACTGTGCTAGTTCCTTTCCGAGTCATTTTGGTAGTCTTTTCGAAGGTACTATATTTTAAGTATTTTCAAATTCAAGTTTAATTTGTCAAATGGTTGGAGAACGCACAGCATATTATCGGGTCGAGTTTAGAAAATGTTAACCCTGAAATGCCTTGTTTCTACTCAAACTTATTAGCTCATTCAATTGATCAGCTAGCCTGGTACACCTTTAAATTTATTTCTATTTGAAGAATTATATTATCAGTCAAGTGTCACTATCTTAGGAAACCCCACATTTAAAAATAGAGTTAAAGGAATGTATGCATCTTCATTAAATAATGAACAATATCCCCGTGACATTTCTGAAATAAAATTATGCATTTCGCCAACATCGAACAACTTTTCCTATCGTTCACTATCTTCTAAACAAGATATTTTCCATCTTCAAATTTTCCCCACATGAATTGAAAAGTTAATTTTGCAAAGTACTTCCTTACACTTGTTCTCAGAAATTTTCTTTATGCGTATAATAGCAGAATAGGTATATAGCTCAACGTGTGGTTTCAAATCTGGTCAGCACTATCAGGCTCTTCAGACCGGGAGGATAGGTATACAAGGATAGGAATGGAAGGGTAGAAGGAAGATGAAGTTCGAATAGGTGAACTATACTTTTCGTATTATTTTATTTATATATTTACTCGTAATTTTTAAAAAGTATAAAATAGGAAATCACCGCTCGAGGCGACGTCCTGCGTCCATTACAATTGACAAAGTTTAGAAATGAACTCTAACGCAAGCAGTTAATGACATGACCACAATAAATTTTCTCCTAGAATTTTCAATTTGAAACGGCTTAAATAGCTGCTTACTTGGGAGACAATCTACGACTGGAGTTTTACCTCGAGGCCCACTTTTTCGTTTCAATGGCATAGTTACTCAGAAAATCCTGATGTGGTATCCCAGGAGCCAAAGCAGTGGGCAAAGGCCCAAGTGCAGTGGGATTTGATGCAAGAAGTCACGGTAGTTTCTTTTTGTTTTCCCTCAACTCGGGTTCGGCGGTTCGTGCCTTCTTCCCTATATACCCCCCAAACCCCGTCCATACGCACCCCTATCTTCTTCCTATGCCTACTAAGCAGTCACCGTCTACCATCTCCCTTTACCGATGCTCCTCCCATCCACAAACACGGGAGCACGGCGAGCGAAATCGCATTACGGAACGGCCACGGTTTTAGGTCGAGGGCTCCCGCGGATTTACCGTGTGGTCCTAAATGCTCCCTCGCTAATTCCTCCCGTTAAGAGCCGAGGTCCATTCCAGGGGGGGTGAGGGTGGGGGCGACAGAGAGAGAGAGAGAGAGTGGGGGGGAGGATGAAGAGGACCAGGGAAGGCTGAAGTAATGGATAGGGGGAGCCAGAGGTCCTAAGTAGCTTAAACTTCAGTCTCTTTCTTTTTTGGAGGGTTTGAGGTGCGGAAAGGATTTAAATGGGTGAGAGATTGTTTGGGAAGTAATAGGATTCGATAGGCACGAGGTAAAAGTGCAGCGCAGTTTAGATCAGATAAGATATACATCACAACAAACAGGTTAATTTTCTGTGTGAGTTCGATTTCTGTACTCGAAGTGATCGAATATTTCAGGAAACCACGTTAATATTGTACAGAATTCAGGTATAGCTTGTTTTATATATGTTTTCAATATAAGTGGGCTGTATAACTGTATTAAACAGAAGATCATGAAGTCATGTATTAATTTTGTGAATGAAAATATTTTTAAAATGGCAAGAAGTTGAATTTGAAGATTTTTACTATTTATACATTATGGTGATACACACAAACAAGACTTTTTTCATGCTTTTCTTTTGCTATGACCTTCAATACTACTTTATCTTTTAATAAATACGACCCCTGAACATTTTGCTAATAATTTCAGCACTTAATTATTATTAATATTGCTAATATTCTTAATAGAATTATTGTTTTTTTAAGTTTCTTGGGTAGTACTCTATGTACATTGTTTAAACTATAACTTTAGATAATTTTTGATGTCATGTTTAAAAGTACGAATGCACTTAAAGAATTAAATTAAAAAGTTGGGAATGTAAATTAACTATAATTTCTAATATTATTTTATTACCATTTATCATCTTTGTTTTCCTTTGAGTAATGTCAGCTAGAAACATATAGCCAAAAAAATTTTTAATTTTCAGTAATAACTTGAATTCAAGTGACAATTAAATAATTTCTGCAGCTGGTGGCAAAAATTAATACCTAGAGTAAATATTAAAGTCATATAAAAGCGAATTACATTTCCCCTGCAGAGTAGAGAAAGAAAAAGGGATGTGCATGAAAATATTCACGAGATACTCATGTGTCTAAGTATGCGTTAATAGACCTTATAGCATGTTTTAATTACATAACTTTCCAAAAACTTAGTGAAGGAAAAGCGTAATTTGAAGTACCTCTAAAAAAGCAGATCCAATGAAACTTTTGGAAGTCTACAACTCAGATATTTGTTACCGAATTACCTCCCAAACTGGAAACAATATTTTTAACACTTAGACTAATTGCTCACTTTAAGTCACGAAGAAAATTAAGAAACGTTATTTTTGTTAAGTAAATATAAGGCGACTAATATAATGAAGACTACTACAGTTAGGAGTTACGAAGTTGTGAAGAGCCTGGCAGGTGAGAGACAGAAGGTGATGTGGCTGGAGACAGAGATAGGAAGGATGATGAGCAGATGGACTAGAGGGTTTTAAAAGATGAGATGTGGGTTTGGCAAAGAAAGATGGAGAGAAGAGTAAGTGAGGTGGATGGAAAGAGAAAGAGATAAGGATGATGAGCAGATAGATTGAGGGCTTTTGAGAGATGAGATGTGGGTTTGGCGGAATGGGAGGTGGAATGAAAGATAAAGATTATAGCAGCTTGGAGAGCTGCTATAACTAAATCAATATTCGGACTCTAAACTTAAGATGAATGATTAAAAAAAGGCTAATCAATGTAACCTAACGATTATTTGCGCCTCCTTCATCTGATAAACAATACTAAAGAACCAACGAATTGGTACTCCGAAGAGGAATCAAGAATGAACCTCATTAGTATACTATAGTGCTGTAAAGGATCTTAGGAGAGAAGAATCATGGAGGTAGACTAAGAATAGCGCATGCGACACGAAAATATGAGGACTGTTAGAGTTAGGAACTATGTAATGAAGATATTGACAGGTGACAGTATCGTTCGAAACCAATCTTCGGAATGATAACCTGTGATGATGAACCATAAGAATCTGCGTCCTCACAGAAATGGCATCACACAGCTAATTCTACTAGAAGCATTTGATAAATGTCTTCTTTTCTCTACCAAATCCACTGATTTTACTTTGATTTGTCCCGGAAAAGAATGGAAAGAAACAAGTATCAATTATTCTTTTGATCTTCATATTTTTATTTGACTTTGTTCATACATTTTCTAATAGTTTTCTATTACTTTAATTAAATAGCTATTTAAAGCATTTACTTCTGTTCGTCAATTATTCAATTAAAAACTTGAAATATTTTAAGGAGAATGTGTAAAATAGTGGAAGAGCCAAACTTTTAAATTGCTCCAGTCCTGAGATGTTTATTTAGATTTTGGCCTGCACTGCGTTCACGATGGTAACATCAGTATTTCAATGCCAGTATTAATGCTCATATATCACGAATATCAGAGAACCTTCGAAAGTATGAGAGCAACTTCTAGTATTAGTATGGTAATTGAGGTCATTGTTCCCTGAGAGACGTGACTAGACTTGAGATAGTAGGAGCGATCATTATTCTTCTGCGAAATTAGAATACTGCCAAGGAGGTGATAGATGGGACACGACTGCAGATTATGAGTAATCACTACTCCATCCAAAAGAGAAAATTCATGTGTCGGGAATCAAGGTGTCTCCTCTAGAGAATTCTACCACTTTATGTGATAGAAAATGTTACCTATCGTTTTAGCTTTTGAAGTAGCAATGAAAAACTCTCAGAATAATCGCTTTTTCATTTGACGATGTTACTTAAGTCATCTGTCAATTTCTAGCAGAAACAACTCACATTGCAGATCCTGGATGTTTACAAAGAAAATGGCTCTTACGCTAATATACAAAAACGGTGATGGCATTTTATTCAGTTTTAAAAAATGAAGGAGTGCAATTTCTATCTGATAAATAAATTATCATTTTTTAATAGATATACAGTATCTGAGCATCTAATTTCAGTGAGATTGAAGGAAGAAATTTGTAGCCAATATAAGGGGCACACTACAGACTCCTTGCTGGGAGTAAAACCCGTACGGTACGGTGCTAAACCTCCTTATTTAATATAAGGGTGATCTAGAGATCCAATGTCGATATTGTCCAATAGTTTGTTAAGTTTTTTTATTTTATGAGTATTTTTTTACAAATTCAGGATCAACTCGAATATTTAATAGTGAAAGCATTCATACAGGTATTTTTTGAGTCTGGCTGAATATCCCGTCGATTGAAATTCACCTTCCTGACCTATCCGGATAAACAATCGCGTCTGGAGGCCGGTCCATCCGGAGGAATTCAAACCGTACTAAAAGTAATCGCTCGATCCTGTCCCCTCGTTTGGAATCCAGCCTTTGACCATTTCGGGAACATGACCGCCGAATTTAGTGCACCCAGGCAGGTCCTCGGTGCACAACAAGCCTTTCTCCCTAGCACGGAGCGCTGCGCTACGAAACAGAGCGCGAATAAATTGCTTACCTAGGGAATCGATTCTGTGGAAGCAGGACTAAATCAGTCGGACGGGGAGAGATCGGGAGGTGGAAGGGAGGGAGGGAGAGAAAGAGATAGGGAAGGAGACGAAGAGGAAGAGTAAAGAGGAGAGTGGAAAGCGACGATGAGCAGGCTGTGGAAGAGAGAGAAAGAATAGACTTTGGACGTGAGTGGTTGGTTCCCTGATGCCTGCAGCAAAACGAGATGACCGAGCGATTTTTTTCCGTATCGGTGGTCAAGAGGTAGATCCGCAGCGCGTTTGTACTCCTCCCTGACCGTGATGGTTAAATTGAAACTCTCTGTTGGGTACTGGGGAAATCGAGTAGGGAGTCAATTGGGCTTATCTTGTTATGCAGATCAGGAAAATACGAAGGATTTTTTCATCAACCCAGAATAATAGGGGCTGCAGCCTCACTACTCCCTTCTCTTCATTCCCTAAATTCCCTTCAGTAGGTTTTCTTATGTGATTTTCGAATATAAAGAGTACAGTTATCTACCAGATAAACTAGCGATGCATGTTCCTCACAGTTCAGTGACTTATTGAAACTTATAACCAATAGATTATTGTTGACAAGCAGAGATGATAAATTGTCCAGCACATAATATCTGAGGATATTTTACATAAATTAGTTTTATGACATTCGGCGCTACCAATAAGAAGGTTAAGAGGACCTAAAATGTATTATTGAACCTGAAATTTTGTCATTAGAAATTTCTCATTAGAATTACAGAATAGTTACATACTGGCTGTATAGATCATGTCACCGTTATTCTTCACAATCTCAGATCTTCTGATTAAATAAGTACACTAAATATAATAAATTCATTTGTTTATGTATTAAAGGACGGCATCGAAGTTTGCTAGAGGTGGATCATAACATTTTTTATATCAGTTCTACAAATCAGCTATATTAGACGTCATTTAAATTTTCGAAGCAAATTTTCGTAGTGTATATCATATAAATATCACTTAATCCAATTTTCTTTCCAATAAAATCCAAATCAAATGTCAAAATTAAATATATATATATATATATATCATTCGTCGTTTGAAGAAAATATATTTTGAACTATTTTCGTATTGAAAATAACGACAGCAGATAGAGCAAATACATGTTTCACAAATATATATGTTACATAGGGTAAATAATGGATATTAAAACAGTGAAGTAACTTATAAAAAGCTCACTTAATGTTAATTTATAAAAATATGATTTAGTAACCATGAGTTTTTTAGCAATACTACTTCCTATATAAGCATTGTAGACTAATTAATTCCTCGGAATCAACACGATAGCATTCATTATTATGTGTATGATAATTTTTCCTATGTTTAAAAATTTAGGACAATACTAAATTAATTCGTTCTGGTATTTTCTTTGCAGCAGGTTACCTTACCCAAGAGTGTACCGCTTAAGTGCTTTCTTTTAACCATTACATTGCTCTTCCTAGAGCACAACCCTGATCAATTTTAAACGATAGGTTGACGGATACAATCCTATTTTTAATTGAGCTGCTAATTCCTAAATCCCTTGTGCGACAACTTTTAAACGGATGTATCCATTCCTTACTCCACGCGAAAGAGAGAAATAAAAGATGAAAACCGCAAAGGAAGATGGGACGGAGCCATCCATCCTCGAGTTGCTTGTCCCGTTGCCGAGGAGCGAGTCTCTTTAATGGGTCGGTTTTACGCTCATGCATTAGGCCCCGTGCGTGAACATTTTTTTTGCATTTTTGAACGACGAATTCCACCTGCTCCCCAGGCGCTTAAGGTTAGAATCGCGCCAACTCATGCTTCCCCCTCCCTCCGAGGCAGAGCATGAAGTCTCCGCCCTGATCGCCGTGCGCCACATCCGCGCCGAAGCCAAATGCAGCCACCGCGCCAACGACCCCGGCCACCGGAACATCGCATTACGTCGTCATCATTCTTCATTAATTTTGACGAAGTATTTTATTACGTTTTATACGTCTTTGCAGCGTTAATACCGGTATAATTATTTTGAGATGCAGTGCGGTAGGGAAACTCCAGGGTAAGGAAGACGACAAGATAAGAATAAAAATAAGAAGATTAATAACAATTGTTGACTTTTCAATTCGAATAACAATAACGATTTCAGAAGGAGAAAGAATGGGGATGTGATGATGTCACCAGGACTCAATTGATGACTCCTCAGTCATTAAAATTCATGGAATTTCCAGTGGATTTTTTCGGTGGTTTGGCTTCAATGACGACAGCTTACACAAAAATTGTCCTGTGATCCTAAGGCATATTTTTGCTCTAACTTTTTGAAGGAGGCTATAAACGCTTCATCATCAGGTTATTTTAGCCATGATATGATATGAAAATTTCCTTTATTATTAATATTCACTTTGTCTTTGAGCTTTCATTAGGTAATTTCAAATTTTGTGTGCCCCATAGAAGTAGGCAGGTACCTAGTAATAACTTTATTTCTCATTCTGGACTATTATAAAACTCCTGCACTTAACAATCTTAGCATCAATCGAAGTGAAACATATGTGCAGCGCTTTGAATTAACCGAAATCAATCGAAAAAGTCCCTCAGTAAAGCTCATAAAGCTATATAAAATACTTCTCTCTGGTCCATTTTTATTTTAATATTTACATAGTGAAGAAAGGAGCATGAAATTTTAATTGGGACAAGTAATAAAAATATTTGTCCTAAGAAAAGTGATGTCTTGCGAGATTATTGTATCTGTAACTGCCCATCATATCGCGGTTTGTTCTTTTGATACGACGCAGATTAAAACTGATTCCAAGGAACTTAAAGATTAAACTATTAGCATGTATCCCGAATTTAAGGCTTGACGTAAGGAAAGGGAAAGGGCATATTGACTTTGTAAATTTCTTAAAAAATGTTGTAATAAACAGAATGCATCTTCAAATATTTACTGACTAAGAAAGTATTTTGGGATGAGAAAGCAAAAAGGTTTACTTCAAATACTGGAGAATAATCTTTCTTAGTGACGCCAGCCAAAACGCGATATTAACTTTAAATTCTACATATAAACTGCTGAATCAGTTGTTCGAATATGTATTTTCTTTCTTCCTCGAAGTAAGTTCAATCTTGGTAACGATCAAACCTGAAAAATGCTTTGTTAAAATACAAAATGAACCAAAATAATTCTTAACATTGGCCGTATGTTTTTTTTACCACCTTCCTCTAATCTTTAGTTCTTAACTCTGGTCTCAGGAGATAATGTAGTCCTGTACTACTATTTCAATGAAGCAAAAGGACGACAGTAATACAAGGAGTAGTTCGAGTTATGTGTTCGGTGCCCGATTTGCCCGCGTTCAAAATATTCGAGTACTTTCTCGCTGATGGATGTCATGCTGTCACGAAATGGCGTTTTTCGTCGTTAACAGTGAAATGAACCTGAACGTAGGAACGCTTTATTGCCCCAATTACGAACATCTCTCCGTGAAAAAGGATCCTAGGATCGGAGGAGCAAGACAAGAATGTGCTTGAAAAGGTAACGATGTTAAGTGGAGCATTATTTGGACAGTGAACTTGGCAATACGAAGAAACAACAAAAGTAAACGGGGTGGGCTAAGGTCGGGGAGGAGGGAGGGGCAAAATTGACGGAAGGAATGAAACGGTCTAAGGCCTGACGTGAGGGATGGGGATTAGAGGCGAGGGTAAACCCTTTCCCTGCAGAAGCCGATTGGGAGAGATACGCGAGCAAAAAACAAGAGAGGGGGGGGGGAGAGCTTCTTTCCGTCTCACATTTATCTTCTTCGGGAAGCTCTAAGGGTGAATGATGTAAGAGTAATAGTGTATGCATCTCTCCTCCAGAAACCCCTTCGCCTTTTTAAGACCCGCGAGTTCACGACCGAGTGCGCAGAAGCGTGAAGGGAGGCGTGTTTTATGGAAGCAGGTGAGTTCGGTTAAAGTCGAGAGAGGCAGATTAGGAATGAGAAAGATATCAAGGTAAGGTATAAGAGGAGCGTAAAGCAGTGTCATTGAATACGGAAATGCACAAAGCACAGTCCCACAAAGCTGTAAAACTATATGAGTTAGATATTGTGAAAGAGAAAAGAAGGCAGGGAAATAAAGATAAGGGATCGGCAATACGCTTTTACGAAATCACTTTTACGGTTTTACCCCTCGGGTGTAATAGAATCACGGTCCAAAATCTAAATCGATTGGTTATACTTTTCCTTTACTTGAGAAATGTATTTATTAACTACAGTGCGCTATGCACGGAGACAATGATCTCATCAGTCTACCTCAAATAAGCTCCAGTGGTAAACGTAAGGTAGAGTGACCTGCAATTGGTGAGTTGTATCATTGACGGAATTTATACATGAATAGTTCAGTATTTTAGTGATTGTATTTCATTCCTTTTAATTTACTTAAATGTTTAATCATTTGGTCATAAAATGAGAGCTTTGAAGTATTACAATTATGATTATCTTAATATGTTATGATATGATACGACATTTACCAGAATACACGGTAGCTTTAATATTTTAGTTGTGATTTTACTTGAGCATAAGTACCCGAGTCAAAATATATGAAAAATATTTTTACCATCTTATAATTATTAAACTCAACGCTCATCTATTTGAATAAATGTCCTCATATGATTTTTTGCTTTATAAATTAATTTTATTGACTGTAAGGCTGATAAATTAATGTTATTTACTGTCATGAAGTCAAGATAGCTGCTCACTTACTCTGTGTTTCTGAAGCAATAATTACCCACTGGTAGCTTAAGTTCTACTTGTCGTAATATTGTAAAATCATACAAATGCATCTTTATACAGTATTTTGGGTAATAATGTGATACATGCTAAAAAAAAGTTAGAATTTGTGAGATAACCGACATAATAGTCCAGGTAGTGAAAGTATATAGCCTCAATACTTAGCCTGCAAGTAATTATTTCTCTTAACGGTATGCATTGTGACTGTTGACTTCTTTCATAACAGTAGGGAGTGTAATTTAGGGAGGTTTATTTTTATAATAACTACGAATGAAATCATACGAATTATAAACGGAACCTCAAAAATGTTTATTAATTAAGTTGCTCATTTTAGTCAACAAGATACCTTGGCAGGAATCAAACCTACCAGCTAACCAAAAGGATGAGAGTACGAGTGCATCATAGACAAAAGGTGTTAGGTTTATCCAAAACTAATTTTCCAATATTTACAGCTATAGTTTGGTGACATAAAAATAAGCGCCAGATACAAATAATTGAACTGGAAATAACTACACATATTGAATCGGATTATACTATATCCTAGACTTGGTATGAAATGAAATCCTTATCTGAATAATAGTTGACTAATCTTCCATTACGATGACTTTTCAAACAAGGAAGTATGCTAAATAAATATCTCTGTGCCTTGCATATTTTTAATTCTCTCAATTCGTTCAAAGTTACTCTAATCAGCTTCAAATATATTTTAATCAAATATCTGTCCATATGCCTGAAAAAATACATGCAAATTCCCTCATTAAAAGAATTATTAATTCTTAAGGTAAATTCAATTATTAAGCCCATCAAAATATATTATAAATGAAAAACCCTTCGCACAAAATACTCTTGAGCACACCAAATGTTATACCACACCACATATTTCAACAGCAAAAGATGCATTCTGAGAGTAAATTGATATTCATTTATGCCATGCCAACGGGAATAAGAGAATTCTTTAACATCAAGTGGCTCTTCTCTACTTTTAAATTCATCCTAAAATATACACGGATACGTCTGTACGAGAACGAATACATCTGTTCAGTTGAGAGCCTGGGAAACCCCTCTAGTCATTACTAAAAAAATCGTTATGTCCCTGATTAAAACTTTGTCCACCTAACCCGACCCAAGGTGTATAGAGTCTCTCTATACACCTTGAACCCGACCGACTATTCTCGAATTGATAGTTTTCAGCGTAGAGTGCGCTTCTACTTGGTAGTCGCTAAATCAAAATTAATCTTTCAAAAATGTCGAGGTCGTATGAAATAAGACAGGAGGCCTTAAATAAATTACCTAGTTTTCAGCTATTGAAAATTTACTACGCCTTTTACTGGATGATTATTTTCACGCAGACATCCATGCCCTGTGCTCTTAGAGAAATGAAATGGTTTCAGCCGTAACTAGGAAATTTTACATCATAGAATTATAAAAAGAAGGAACAGCGACTCCTGAAGGCAGGGGAAAGCTGAAGAAGACTACATGCCTGAAAATAAAAGGGTGTCACTACTCTCATATCAAATAAAAAAATATTTGTATTTCAAAGACAAGGTCGTGGTAAACAAAACCTGTCTGTGGATCTTACGAAGTAACTCTTCTCATTCAATTAAAAAATTAATGAAAAGAGGCAGGTACGTTTCACTCTCCCCCATCCATCTCCAAATCAACGTTCTAAAGGTCTACAACCTCATCCTCCTTCCTGAAATATAATTCAATACTTTTAATGCTAGGACTTTTACTCACCTTTTCTTCCCGTCCTCTCCAAAGGTCCCCCCCTTGTCAATTCTCAACTTCCCTCTTCGAGGCTTCCTTCGTCAACGAAATACTTCACCCTACGTCCCAGTTTACTTCCAAAATTCACAATACCCAAAAAAAACTGAAGTGATCCACCACACACAGAAGTACGCATATGCATTTTTATGTCCTACTTTCACCTTTCGATTCTTTTAGATCCTTTCTCATATTGATCTCTGCGTTCTTTCCGGGGTTATAAACTAATCCACGCTGCGAAAATCTAAGAAGGACCATTGTGACAATAGCAAACATTACTTTATTGTTCTTCTGCTAAATTTTTGAATATCAAGCCTCACACTACACCTGTTATGAATTTACGTATTGCTTCCTTTAGGCAGGCTGATTAAACAGAGCCTGGCCATCTGCCAATCTGAACGAATATGTTAAGCTTCAGACCAACTTTCAGTTCTGACTCAAGCTCTCCTCACACTCCCTCTCACCCCAAAATACCCCTTCGCCCTCTGCCTGTAAATTCTGCAGTTCGCGCCTTCCTATCCTCCCCTCAGTTACACAAGGGTAGCAGGTAAATTTCCATTTAGTTTCATTTCCCTCTCTTCCACAAATGTTTACTGTGATACTGTTACCCTGGACGATTGCCTTCTTTTTATTTATTTTAACTCGGAAGAAAATTGTCAACGTATCCGTTTAAGAAGGATTTAGTAATATTTTTTCAAAAGCACAAACGTAATTTCGATATTCATATTTTTTCTAGACTCCAGCGAAGATCAGCAATTTGAAAGAACAATACGTTAAATGCACGTTAAAAAGCGCATTATAATGCTCATTATAGTTGTTTGTAGATATAACCCATCTGAAAGAAAAAAAAAGGATTAAAGGAACAACTTCATTGCTTCGGCAGTGGTGAGATGAAGAATATCGTAAAACAAGTAAGGCCGCCCAATCAATTTTAGTGACTTATTAGGATTTTACCACTCTACTTGGTGCAATTGCAACTGTTTAAAAACGGTTTCGCAAAGATTTTAGATTGTAGAAGCACACAACACACAAGGCGCAATTGCAACATGTTAACTCAATGGTTTCGGCTAATCTTTGTGGAATAAAAATATACCTTATATATATGCCGACTATTTAAAACATTTTCGACCAAATGACTTTATAAAAATTTGTGCACTGTAAATTGATAGTCTAAGTGAATTGTGTGATGTAAAACTACATGCAGCTCAACATAAAAAAAATATAATATAGTCATATTATATAATCCTTCTTTTATGACTATCTCTTTGCTGTAACTATCCTTGAAATAACTGAATTCATGTCTGAGATGGGGTTTAATTTTGACACAATACTGCTTTGATATTCATATATAGGGCACATTGCAGTTAATTAACTGCAACATTTTATTAGCCTTAAGGCTCATAAATTGTTGGTTTTATATGTTAGCCTTGTCAGGATTTTAAGAATATATATTTTGCCTTACATGGCTATATATATCATTGGTTAGGTCTCTCCTGTTGAATTGAAATTAGCAACATCTTATAAGAGGCCAGATGAATTGAATCACAGTCTAATTCTTCCTACTCTTTCGACACGTAGAAAGGATCTTGGGATGCTCTTGCTTAATTTAGGTACCTAGAAATAAAATTAAGTCTTCTGAGTTACTATCTATGATATCCTTTTAAGGTCCAATAGCATTCTAATCAGAAAACAGTGGATTAAATACATTTAAGGAATATTCTTGTGCATTAAGGCTAGTAGTAACATTGTATATACAAGCAGAATGTCTGATTGTTTAAGAGTTGGCACAGAACTTATTAGAAGGCCAAAATAGAGAACATATTTGAATTCTCTTCCTTGAGTGACAAGACATTTCAACATTAAGATCAATCCATATTACAACTTTCCAAACAGTCCATATTATAACTTTGAAAAAAAAAAAATTTTCCAGCAGTTCACAGAAGACCCTAAAGTCACTCTTAATTGCGCAATATTTCTAGACATTTAGACAATAATTTGACAGCTATGGTCATTTTGCACCTCTTCAACTCACAGAAAAAACCCATCTGCACAAGCACAACATCCATGCCCTGGGTGGGACTCGAATCCATGACCTTTGGGTAAGCTGGCAAGCATGCTACCCACCAGGCTAACACGGTCGACCTTCATCATTATAATATGAATACTGTTCACTGTGGAGGCCGTCACTTGGTGGAAATACATGATAGAGTGATGGTTTTTTAATTAACTTTTATATTTCCACAAAAGATATGAATACTATATCATACAGAATTTATTTAGTCATTAATGCAGTTGTGGTAGAAAAACCCATCTTGTTTCAACCCTATGAGTGCCAATGCAACTCACATTAACATTGGCAAATTTTCCTGATCAAGCTAGTTCTCATGGAAACTCATTTTTCATGGATAGTAGTAGCCTAGTGGGTTGAGTGCTTGGCTACTGAATGGGGGCCCAGGGTTCAAGTCCCAGGGATGTCTCTGGACACCTCCAATTAAACCCAAGCCGAGAGTGATTTTCTGGGGTAGATGTCCCTCAGAAACCACTGGTAGTACATACAAGGAAAGAAACGGATTCACGTACTTTGGTTTGAAAATTTTCTCATGCCATTGGGTTTAGTTGGAGGGGAGTTCTCTAACCTCACGTATCTATCCAACATTCAGCTTGATTATTGCGTTTTATAAAGGTATATAATAATAAAAATACATCTTTTTACACATCAAAGCTTTGTCTATAACTCTAGCTAATTGTTGGGAATTTTTTTTCTTAATTTGGCCACTTCTTCAGATTATATGATTATTATGAGTATTATAGTGAGTATTATAACCCTTTGAAGGCAAAAACTGTGCTGATCTCATTCAAATAGTTTGTTAATTTTTACATCTATTTTGGTAATAATCACTCAAGGGGTCAAACTATCTTCTTCTATCTCTTTTGAAATTCCAAAACAATGATTTAAACAATGATCTAAACAATTTATTAACAAAATTACATAAAAGAGAACAGAATAGTAATAAATATCACATTGATTGTGCGAAAAGAAATACTAAGACAAACTAACTTTTTTATTTTAATAATATTGGATGTTTCTGGTCCAATGATAATGCAAAATATGAATGTAATATTTTCATGAAATATGATGTGATGAACCCTGTTCAACATTAATTGCATGATCAAGTAAGTAAATACAAGCACATTTCATATTTAATTTTCATCTTGGGGACAAATATTTCTGATTACAAATAGCATGTTGATACTACTAAATCATTTTCTGATAATTCTTACATTTCAAATGCGTGCTAGTGAATATTAATTGTATACTTCATATATATTTGAAAAACCTTTGATTTTTTGCCTGCTAACAAATTTCATGTTGGATTGAACTAATATGGCCATTATGTTTCAAGTGAATATTTTTCATGGCTTGTTTAAACATGTGGGAGTTTTAGAATGAGAACCAATGACGATTGACTTTGAAGGAACTAAAAGTTTTAGAAAATGCAATATATAAGCCATCACAAGTTTTCACACAGGCACTAAGGGCACAATACATTGGCCAGCTGACAGCATATGGATTTACCTTCCTAAGGAACAGCATTTAATGAATGAGTTTTAATACTGCCTGTTGTTTTCACAGTTTAGTTATCAGTTTACCTCAACATATATTTTCTCCTGGTTGAATGTTGATGGCTGTGATGTCAAGAATAAATTATTTGTATCACATAACCATTTTTTATATTAATTTAATCACTGGCATTAATAACTCCTGTGTATGCTTGAGTCGAGCTTTCAGTGGCAAAAGTACCCTTCAATATTCAGCACTGGGAAAGCTCATCTTTTTCATCAAAAGAAGTTTCCTTCACTGTGATCCAGTTCTCGGTACATTCATCATGGTATTTTGTCCGGAGGGCAGCTCCATCAGACTACAATGAAGGAAAATGATTCAGAATCTATACTTGAGTGACATAAGGTAGTTAAAAATTAATTATTAACCTAAGACAAAAAAAATGGACAGTTTACATATAGCATTCTAAGATTATGTCACTATGATGAGGATCTGGGTAGCCCAGTGGGTCTTGTCCTGGTGATATCTAGTGGATACCTCCAGCTAGAACCCAAGCTGAGTGTTTTAATGGACACTAGATCTTTTTGTGAAACTGCAGCTAGAACAGGGAAAGGAAGTGGTCCCCTTGTCACCTCTTTGTCCATTATCTGTGAAATAAGGTCACGGATAACAGATCTAAGTAAAGTGAACATTTTGCTAACCAAAATTAAGCACAAATGGTTTAATAAACTAATAATGGTTTATTGCTAGCATCTGCAGTCCTGAAAATAAGAAAGCATAAATTGGATCTAAAAGGTTTGGTCATCTGTTGTAAGAACCTAAATGTACTGCCAAAGGAGAGAATGACTGTAAAAAATAAAAGAATATTTTGCTAGAGATATCTGAAGTGTCGTAAGAGAAATACTCATGTCCCTTGAGTGGACTGACAGTATAATTCTATGACTGTTAGGCCCTTGAAGGTGACTTTCTGCACTCAAGTTTCTTGGTTATTCTTTTACTTCATAAACGCAAAGCCTTTAAAAAAATGTGTTGACAGTATATATGCAGACAAGAGAAAACGAATAGATCAAGGGAATGTTATAAGAACTGGAAGATAGAATCGCTAAAGGAGTGCCAAAAATTGTTCGTTGAAGTGATAGGAAACTCATAGAATATCAGAGATGGTTTCAGGCCATGTGGTATCCTTACATCTTGACATAACAGAATAAAAACACTGTGATTCCACAAATGAAATATTTATTAGAACAACCTGGGTTCTGCGATGTCATGGTATCATCAGGTAGAATTTCAGTGTTTTTCTTCGGTTACCTACTTTAAAAGAATAATTATGCAAAAGCAATTAATTCACTGGAAATTTATTATCAGAATGTTGGTATATGTAAAAATTGAAAAACTTTATTCCATCTTTTCCTTGGTAGAAAATGTTATCATGTTTACTGAAAAAAGGGCTGTTCTTCACCTATCAACAGTTGAATTAGTTCATAAGTAATATGCATAGAAATTAGATCAAAACAGTAGCACACTTATTTAGCTAAGTGGAGATGGTGGACTCATAAACACTAAAATGTCTTTTCCTAGAGGGAAAATTCATTTTATTCTTGTTAAGCTTATTTTTTTAGGCTTAAATTTGATTTTACTTCCTATCCTCAATGCCATGTTTCCATCAAATCAACAACATCAAATATTGAAAAAGTACGCTGTGACATAGTAGGAAGGTCCAGGGGTCGAGCAATGATTTTTTGATTATTGGTAATTATAATTTACCCAATTATAACTGGATAGGAATTTTTAGAGTTGTTTCCCACAAATATATTCTAGACTATGGACTACACCTTTTGTGACACGCACTTTCTGTAACATAAAAATATCTTTCTTCTACATTATGGTCTTAATTATCCCCCAAGAGGTATTGGCCATTTTGAAAGATGCCATTGAGTTTTCGAACGAATAACTCAACTCAGAGACATATTTTAGTAAAAAGAGATTTAATTTTCATCAGTGACAAATCCTCTCTTTAGTCCTTTCTTTATTATTTTTGCTCTATTTATGTTATTTATCAACAACTCCATGACAGCTCCTTTGTTATTTCTGTTACAATTGTTATTTCTTTTCTTAATTTAAATTGACATTTTTATAATTAATTTATAGCTTCAACACTTTCCCTTGTTGATTTTAATTAACATTTCTTTAAACCTAATTCCCTGCTTTAATTTCTTTCCCTGAATCTTAAGTCATTGAACTCTTCAAAATTGGTGTGGATATTGGCTTGCATTCTGTGAAGTTGAATTTCTCCAACACTTTCATCGCCTGCGATTTCTGATTGATCTTAATACAATTTTCTTCTTGATGATGTATCCGTAACGGTATTTAGTGTAGCTGTCCTTGAAGACGACTAAATATCATCCTTCCCGGAACGAAAAATCAAATGGATCACAAAAATCACCTGACATCAACTCTCCTGGTTCTGTTGCTTTTTTTCTCGTCCCAAAGGATAGTCTTGCGATGATGAGCTTTGCTGTAGATGCACGGTTCTCATAGTTCCATGTTAATTGACAATTTGATGCCCAACTCTCTCTCAAGCATCTCCTTGACGTGTCTCTTGTCCTGATGACCCCATCCATCTCTCATGGTACAGCTGACGAGGACCTCTTGAGCAAATTTCTCACTATCTGCATTCTTCCTGAAGCTCCTCTTGAACATACAAAGATGCGTAGTCATTTCGTCAAAAGTCTTCACCTCCTCTTTGGTCAGCAACATCCAACTTCACTTGATCCCCTCGAAGGAGCTCGGTAAAATATGTAAGACTTTACTTATTAAAATTAAATCATATCTTTCTTCTTAATTACTATTATTTATTTTCTTAATCTAAATTGACATATATATATATAATTAATTTATAGCTTCAACATAAGAATAATACAAAATCGTGGTAGTCCATTGGATAGAGCTTTTAGCTACTAAACAAGATAGCCGGGTTAAAGGTCTGGCGACGCCTCAAGACACCTCCAACTTAACCCATGCTGAGTGGTATTCCGGGTACCAGATCTTTGAATATCGCAGGCAGCATAGGGAAAAGTACTGTTTCTCCTAATCGGTCGTGTGAATTTTTACACACAATTGGACTAAGTACTAGATGAGCTCTATCCTCACGTTATAAATCGATTTTAGGATTAAATACTGTTTTAATACTGAAATGAACAAAGCTAAGTTTCATTTTGTGGAAGGAAAGGTGATTAGGCTGAAAGGAATTAAGTAAGTATTGTTATGAATCGCAAATAACATCTGTGGAGAAGTACATTACTCTTTGTAATGGATTGAAGAGAATTATGAGTGAATCAATCCAACACTTCCAAGCTAAGTAGTAAAATGCTTTGTAGGATGCAGTCCTGTCGCAGAATGCAAAGTCAATTTCTTCACTTCCGGATTTTCACATATCTGGAAGAGTTCCACTTGGTAAATATGGAAACCAACAGGCTGGAATAACTCTGGACGATTCTCCTACATCCCATGGTAGGACGGTGCTCAAATAACTATGCACTGTGACGACCGAAGTCTGATCTGGTATACGATATGTCATCAGTGATGTTGATCCAACCCTAGATGTCGCGTCGTGTGGAATGATAAATTTCATATCTGCTGGAGTCATTTTTCTCCACCACCAGCTGCTTTTAGGCGAAGGAGCTTGATGCCATTCGACTATACCATACCACACCAATCACAGCGTTCGTCATTCATTTTTGGTTCTGGTTGAAACGAACATTAAAATTTTATAAGCGAAAACAAATATGCGGAATTTTAAGAGGAGAAAAATTGGACTTAGGGCAGGAGGATGGAAGACCTCTTTTTATGAAAAACCAAGCAACAAAGAAAAACTCGTTCGTGCATTTAAGACGTGAACTTGCTTTACGTGGTCTTGAACAGAAGCATACCCCAGTTTGTCACTAACGAAACTACAGGAGATTCTAAATACACATAAAAAATTAATTGAATTTGATCAAAGCCTTAAAAAAATGATTTTAATATAAATCATAATTCCACGGTTGTCTCTGAGAATGTATAGGTTTCGGCATTAATAAAATCCTGGAGCAAGAGTAATACCTGTCGGCAACTTTATTTAACATATCTTCTACCTGTGTGTATGCGTATAAGTGTGTGCGTGTGTTCGTATATATATTATATAAATAAACAAATATATATATATATATGACAAATTGATACATAATTTGTTTCCATGTTCAGTGTTCTTTGGATTTTGAATTCACTCCGATATGCAATATAGATTTACGTGTGAGTTACCTTCACCTGGAGGAAACTGTTTTCAAAACATATTCCTCCAACTGTGAGCTTTGGGAACGCTTCATCATCTAGAAATAACTAGGTATTTGATTGATGGAATTGGGACATTTGTGGCTTAAAATGATTATTTATATATAGATGGCGGTAGGTTGCACTTCATTTTGTTAGCTTAAAATTGATGGACT
>WURS02017248.1:0-12104 GCA_011762765.2 Rhinocypha anisoptera | reverse complement strand
GTTGTACATTAAAGTTTTATTTTTCTGTGGAAAAGTGCTGTTTTTATTCTCATTATGAATCTCTTCCACCACATCACACCTTATTTAGTGAATATTATTCTTTGTGTGACCTTATTTCATATTTCCCTTTTAATAGGTCATTATAATATTAAGGTTTCATCTCAATTATCATGTGATTCAGGAGAAATGAGTGGAAACAGTAAAAGTAATAAAGCTGGTTAGTGTAAAGGATAGATAAATTGATTGGCTGCTGAATGGAAATTACGGCAAATGCAAATCCACTGGGACCAAAAGGTTGTGACTCTGATTTGATCATGTAAGTTATATTTTATTTTATGAGAGCCAGAACTTGAAAAACCATTGGTTGTGCAGGGAAAGGAAAATATGCCTTAACCTAAGCAACCTAAATGTATGATTTTTATGTTTACCATGAGGTCTGCTGTCACCCAGCAAACCAACCATCAACTTCAAGACTTCAAATTTTCTTATTAAGGAAAGATTAGTTCTTTTTGCACTTTCTGGCTCTTTTGTGAGAAATTCTAATTTGGTTACATCCAATATGTCCCTCTCAAAGCCCTTTCACAGTACACCAATGGAATTGGCACCTTATTTATTTGTGAGAATCCATGTTATGGTATCATTGATACTGATGGGTCTACTCTAATGGCCTCTAAGCATTTTATAAACACACTCCACTACTTGAGAGAATAAAATAAGGCATGATTCATACAAGATATGTTTTTAATCTTTTAATTTTCATCCTGAAAATCTTTTGTCCCACATAGAATACCATGTCATTTTTTGAAATGCATTAGTGAAAAATGAGTTGTCTCTTTAAAGCATGGTATATTGGAAGAAATAGTTTCAGGTGTGACTTTATGGAACTGTTTCATGACTCCAAGAAACAAAACACTTTGTAATTCCACATAAATAATTTTAATAACGACCCAGGTTTTGACGAGTAGCATCATCATCAGATCACCTGATGATAATGCTACGCATTGAAATCTGGTTCGTTATTAAAATTTTTTTGTGGAATTACAAAGTGTTTTGTTTCTTGGAGGTTGGTATATTTTTTACTTCATCTCTTCTTTGGTACTGAATTTTTTAAGATGCATATTTTTTTAAATTTCTTATTCAAATGTAATGCTTCATCCGCCTTTTGTATGAACATAGTAGAATACGATAAAATTTTATATTAAATATGTACATAAATGAAAACTTGCTGTCATGGAATTTTGCCCAGTTTTTGTGTTTATTTGTCATCAAAAGTGTTGTGGTTGCATGTAGGTTGATTGTGAATTGTTATTAATGCCATTTTTGTCATAGTATTTGAGTTTATTGTTCTATGATTTCCTATAGATGTTTTGTCTCATTGTATTGATTTGTTACACCATTGGAGTGTTGATATGATTTTTAGTCATGATGATTTCATCTTGAAAGAATCATCTTTTTATCTAAGTTTTTACAACAAAAGTTAAAGGCTTCTAATTGGTCTATTTGGTATATATTTATGTATAATTTTGTAAAAGGAAATGATAATTTCTATGAGTACATTTAATTTTCAATTTTGTAATTGAACCTCTACTGTTTTGTTTCCATGTCATGGAGGTTTTTTTGTTGTCATCCATATACTCCAATGGTTTGCTTAACAAAAGTTTTTGTTGGGAAATTATTCATTGCATTGCATCTTACACTGGGAAAGAAACTGGGCCCCCTTATTATCCTGATGTGTGGATTTTCAGATGCCATGGTGCTTTTTACTAGTCAAGCGCTATCCTCGCCTATCAAACTGTCCTTATGGCTGAATACCGTGGCTTAAAGCATATCATGAATGGTATATCTGTTGAGGGTATTGAGGTTCAGGCATCAAAACATAGGCTTCGTTACTTCTGCAATTAAATGACATTTTTGCAGTTTGAAACCCAGAAACTTTGTGCTGGAGCCAATAAATAGACACTCTTTTAACTGTTCATTTGAATAATTAAATAAAAATATTTTACCAAGCTAACATTTTATAGTCATCTTCAAATGGAATAGACTGTAAATGTTTACCTTTTATCCTGATTGGATTGGTGAAACATTGTTTATCATCAGTTATCTCAACATTATTATCACTTACTGTACATATAGTATTTTCACTGCATGTTTCCTCCATCACTGTAATAATGTATCTTCATTGCATTAATTTTAATTTCCATTAATTGACTCATGGAGGATAATAATTGTGAATTTTCTGTGCTTTTAAGTTCTTTTTTTCAGTAGATATATGTATATATATTCTGGCCATTATCAGTTGCTTTTCCTTGTTCCGAATGTGTCTCTGAATTGTTCATTTCAGATCTATGGTATGATTTGTATTTAGGCTGCCTCTTATATTAATTTTTTTGTAAATAACTGACTTTCTGTTCTACTGGGTCTTTATAAACAAGTATCATATTTTCATACTCATTAATTTCAAAGCAGGTTTTGGTTGATCCCATAGTTCACAGAATGTACGTTCCTACAGATTGAAACTTACCAAAGATTTCTGAATCTGTACTCACTTAAAAATGTTGAGTTGTTATTTTCTTTTAAATAAATGCTATTAAAACTTGTTTATTTCTGAGAAATAGCAACTAGAATATTTATAAATAAATCCAAGCCAAAGTGAAATTTTTTCCAAGATTTTTCAAAGTGGAAATCTTCAGCAGAATTAATTATGAAATGCCGCTATGGCTATGAGATTTTTAGTTTCAGTGTCCGGAAAAAATACTACATCCATGCTTGATATACTTACTATTCAAAACAGTAGCCTTACAGGCAATCCTGACATTTTTAATCAAACTAAATATTTCTTGGTATGGTAAAACATTTCATTCAATCAGTGTTGCAAAAACAATTTTTTTGACATTGCTATCCTTGAGGCAAAGCATCAGCATATGAAAGGATATCATGGACTCAACTTTTCTATGAAGGGAAGGCGTGCACTAAAGTAGATACAAGTAAATGATGGAAGCAATTTAAATTTGTTGGAGAAGGATGCTGAATTAGACTAAATCAAGTAACTAATGAATAAGTAGTAGTTTTAAAGAGTCAGTGAAAAGAGAAGCTTATGGAAGAGACAAGAAGAATAAAAATTGGTATTACATCCATAGGCATGATAGGCTAGTGAATGCTACATTGGAAGAATCCATCAAAGGAGATGCAGGTCAGGTATGAATACTAAGAAATATGTCATGAAAAACATGAGTAAAAACTATGAACAAATGTGATTGGAAAGGAACAGGAAAGCTGCAAGTGCCTGTACAAGTCAACCTCAGATTGAAAACCTATGTTCAAGAATCTAATGAATGATTTCAAGGTATTTTATTGGTCCTAATGATTTCATCAATGTGTTACTAAAATGATTTGTTTGTGACTGAAGTCAAGGAGTCTAGTTTTCTTCAGGAGAGCTGATTTCAACAGAAGTTTTAAAAGCTAAAATGAATTAAATGGTTTCAGCCTTAACTAGGTGGAATTTTTCCATCGTAAAATTAAAAAACAACACTGCAATTCCACTTAAAAAATAAATAAACTTTATTTCCATGACCCAGGTTTCACCACAGTGTATCAGGTGGTGCCACGCTGTGGTGAACCCTGGGTCGTGGAAATAAAGTGTATTTATTTTCTATGTGGAATTGCAGTGTTGTTTTTTTAATTCTAAGCTAAAATGAATATGCCACCATTCGTCATGTTTTGAGTCACATGGATTGTGAGGCAGTCATGTGTAGTCAGGGTAATTCCATTAGGTTTATTAATTTTATATGTCTTCTTTTAACTTAAAAACCACAAGGCTTGCTTTGAGTTTAGACAAATAACATGTTTTGTCTGCTACTATGTTTTACCTATCTTGTATGTAAGAAGAAATACAGTGGGGAAATCCCTGGGCCATTTCTAGATAAGATAATGAGAAAGGGCAACTAACTCCATTTCAGTCATAGATTACCGTATTATATTCAACAATGCTTGCTATAAAGTAATGGCATTAAGGCCACCTTACACAGTTCATGATTTCATACGTGAGCCTGTGCATGACCTCATCATCAGATATTTGGAAGTATGACAGAATCAGTTAAAATCAGCCTTAAATGGTGCATGCTAAAGTGGGAGGAGGTCTGGCACTATTTTTGAGCCCTGCCAACCTTGTGATCACTGTTTCCACAATGCAAGCAACTGTGCAGACCTTGTACACAGCACTTAATACCAACACTTTAATAACTTTCCACTTCCAGATTTCCAGCTAATTGTCACTCAGGGCTCGATTGAATAACTGCATGCACAACATTTCTATAATCTAGCTAATATGTTTCTTGACTGCCTGTCTGTAACAGTAACATGCTATAAGAAATGGCTATTAAAATTTTTAGCATCGAAGTGGTATATTCCTATTTCACATAACAAACTTAGCTGACAAGTGCTGATCATGCATGCAAGCTGAGAAAGAAATTGAACATGTTTAATTTTTACTTGCATGATCCTGCGATTTTGGGAGATATCATGCACTGTGTAAGATGTCCTTTAGTCATGGGTCATGCTCAGATAACTACAATGTGAGCTGCTATAGAGAGTGACTTGGGAACCAAGGTAGAACCGTAAGAACTAATAGAGAGTTCGACTGGCATCAAAGGAAAACAATGCAAGCTAAAAAAAGGTGATAGCAAAAATAACAGACAATAACTCGTAAGACAGCAGAATAAATGAAGAATCTAGAAGAAGAAACAAGGAAATAAAAGAATTGAAAGATGCAGAGCCAAATCATAGTGTGAGGGCTAAGGGAGTGTGAGAAGGCTAAAGAAGAGTAGTAAGTAGAAATGTGCTGTTAAGAAATCAATCATGGAATTCATAGCAATCACTTACAAACTAGTTAAAAAAGAAATTAAGTACAATCATAGTTTTTAATTGGATTTCACTAATATAAGGTGGGATATCTATAGGAAATGGGTGGGAGTAATATATTGAAGAACTTTATCAAAAACCAGAGAAGGTGGGGAAATTATCAAGGCACTTGGAAGTAGAGCGAAGGTTATCCTCAATGGAATAATCAAAGATAGCTCCAGAAGTTTTCTGGAGGAGCATAATGTTTGCAATACTGAAGGAACTAAGGACTAATAAATATGGGGTTTGCACCATTTAAACTGGTGTCATAAGTACTTTTAAGATCTGGCATATGTAACCATTACAAGAACAATGAATAATAGAACCGTGAAAACTAGTCCCTGTTTGTGGAAAGATGAGGTGCACAGAAGACCGTACCTAACTTAAGTGTTACTGGTTGAAAAAGTGATGCATATCAACTAGCCATAATGTGTTGCATTCGTGAATTAAAGTTCTCTGGTAACATCAAGTTGATCAACATATTCAAGATTTATCAAACAAGAGAGCAGTATGTCATTATGTTCATCTTGATAATGGCATCAGAGAGGGCCATCCAAAATGTGGGCCAGTGAAGAACAGAAATGCTCAAAAGATGATGCTGGAGGTGAATGTTGAAGATAAAGCAGATGGATAATGTGAGGAACCAGCATATATATAAAACTTAAAAGAAACTAGAATTAGTAAAATTCAAGAAATATAATAAAGGAAGTTAGCCTTGGGAGTGGGGAAATGTCATATATCAACAAATTATTTTCTTATTATCTCATAGTGGTTTTCAAATTGTTAGACCAAAAGGGAGTAAAAACTGATTCATCACCAAAGTAGGATGACAGAATTGGAATATAAGTGAACATCGTACAACATTTTTCAATTTTAAGTGTCTGATATTGGCACAAACTGGCTTTTTGTAACTAACAGGATATAGCATAATACTGAGTAACAACTGTCCTTTTATGATAAGTTAAACATTAACCCTTATACATTTTTCATGCAAATAAAAAGGAGGTAACACTGACCTGTCTGTATTCATTATAAAATAATTGAGAATACTAAATATAAGAATTTTTCCAATATCATATGCTAAAAATTTTCTTCTCTACTATTTCATTAAGATGCATTTTTCTGTAGAAACTTTACATTCACAATAATTCAGAAGTATCTGTTATGTATGTTAAATTAGAGGTCCTGTAAGCAATCCATTTCCCAAAAATTTTGCTTTGTTGAATTCAATAAAATATTCTCTCACCAATTTCTTGAGCATCAGCCTATTCAAATCATTGGTTACTACGTGTGTCAGTTGATAATTAATACATTCCCATTAAGTTGTGTTAGTGCTGTCTTTCTCTTCACATGCTCATAACCTGCTCTTGTGTCCAAAAGATATTTTTGCCCTATTTTAAAACGTGTCTTTTATACGCCATGCACAAATTTTTACAGTTCTGCTGGAGAAGTGTGCCAATATGTTGTCACCAGGGCATGAACTTTTTATTGGGTCGCAGACTGGCATCAGTTGGGCTAGGCGACCCTATAGGGAGAAAGAATGGAAATCTCCTTGAAATTCCTTACGCCAAATGGGGAGGGCGGGGGTCAGTTGGATCCAGCCGATGTCTTCGACCAACGATACCTAATGGCTGTTTCCATCCCCATTCTGTCCATCTCTCTGGGACACAGCCTCGAGTGGGCCTCCCAGATGAAAGCAGAGTCACTGGAATGCAGATGGTGAAGAGCATGCTTTTGTACATATGGCCCAAGGTATGTCCTTTGTGTTTTTTTAATTGACTGATTCCATATAGTGTGACTTCAGTACTAGATAAAGAAATATTCACTATATTCATAAGGGAAGTAGAACATAAGAGGTAAAAATCTTGGCTCATCTCTTCTGACATGATGCACAAATTAATATGTGAGTTTATGTAGCACAAAAACATTTCTTATTGTAAAATTATTGTCTATAGTGCAAAATCAAGTTTTACTCTTTGAGTGTAAGGGCTCCTTTCTCATGCTCATGAACAGTAGTATCTTCTTCTAGTGCTCTTCTGTGTACTTCCTTTTGAATATGAAGTTTTTCCAAAGTTTTCTTCCATCTATTTCCCGTGTTCTCCATTCAGTAAGAATTCTGTACATATCTAAAATAGCATTTCTATTTTCTGTGTGTCCATTGAAGAGGTGTTTCACAGTTCTGAATGCTGTTTCATTTTTACCTTGCACATGTTTGTTGAATTTCTTAAAAAGGCCCATCACCCATTCTCACTCAGAATCCCTTGCCTTTTTGATTATTATTCTTTTCTAAGAGTTCTGGTTTTCTTAGTTCTTGTATTTTTGTATATCCTTCTTTTTTATTATTTTTATGTTATGTCGATTACTCCATGCATGAAGTAAGTAGGATGTTCCCTAAAAAGTATAACCCCCATGTTGGAAAAGGGTTGATGATATTGACCAGATAAATTTTATAAAGATGCGAGAATTTTGAAGTTTTTATTGGGTTTTAATACATGGTTGCTATGGATGGTTCATTGTTTCTACCAGTGGTTTACACCACTTAAGCATGAGGAAATCAACCATTGATGGTCTTATATTCCATTATTGATTTATAATTGAAGTATAAAAACTTTTAGTTGTTTCTTGGTTAATCCATTATAAATTTAATGTCTATTAATATCATTTATAACCTATCACACTGTATTCTACCATATTTAAGCACGGGTTTTCCTTACAGGCTTATTGGAGCAGTGTTAGGCTCCTTAATTACTTCCTTTTTTAATATCTCCTCTTTTTATATACAACTCATAATTTTTTCCGGCCCATTTGTTAAATGCAATTGCCATTTACTAGTATAAATTAAATTCTTTTAGTCATAAGTTGCAGTTAAAGCAAATATTTGTTGGAGCTATTTTTGGTAAGCACAAAATTTTTATGCTCTGAATTTTCTTCTACTGACTTGGAAATGACGTAAGTTTCTGCAGTGGTACAATATCTAGGGGGAAAGCTATGATTGAGTAAGATCTTTGTTTATCAAAATACTTTTGGTCCTGTAGGTGTAATAGAAAGGGACCTTGGCACACTTCACTCAATAGGCTGGACTCTTTGGCCAAAAACCAAATCACTACCCTGGGCAACCCTCTAGGCACCCTGTAACTTCCACCTGCTCCCCAAAGGGAAAAGTGAACATTGGGTGGATGTTGATGCCATTAAATGAGAGATAACAAATCTCCTGATAGAGGAGGACATGCAGCGTTGCTCTTTCAAGAATGGAAGACCAAGTGCATTCTGTCTTGGTGGAGGGAGAATACTTCAAGGATGACCACAGTCTCATTGCCAGAATAATTTAATTTGGATTTTTTATGAACCAAGTACCCAAACTTTTTGTACACACCTCATGCATGGCAGTGGAGAAGTCTATTTTTTGATTCGCTGGAGGAAACTACTGGCGTATCAGTTAAACTTAACACTCTTAGTGCCACCAATTTTTAGCTGTACCTAGTAAAAATTGCCAAATGAATTTCAACAAATGGTATAACTTTTGAAAAAATTACATGAGGAATAATCGGTTTTTTAGTTAATCATTTGTTTTCTTAATTATTCAGACATATGGCTAACTAATAGTGATATAATTATTGTCTCAAAATTATATTTAGTTGTTATCATCTAAAAGGTTAATGCTAGAGCTATATCGGCCCCAGGTACATTTCACTAGAGAAACAAAAGCCAATATATCGGCTCTTGGCAGTAATAGGTTTAATTGGCAAGACAATTTATGTAACTGTTCAAGTCCAACGAAATGACCACTCATCAGGAATGAATACTGATAATGTCCATTAGAAAATTGCCCTAGTATTTCAAATATGCCATCGAGGATATTTATTTTTTCATTGACAATAATCAGGGAATAAAATAAATTGGATCTTATGTGGAAGGGAATCTACAGGGCCTGAACCCTGAGTGCTTTTGCTCATTCACTCCATTCTTCTCTCTCTAGGATGACCCAGGTATAAAAAACAGGGTAGTGCTGGCTCTTTCTCTGCTGGTCGGTGCCAAATTCATGAATGCAGGAGTCCCATTCATCTTCAAGTACCTCGTTGATGATGTGAATGCAGCCATGGCCTCCTCGGATGCAGGGGCAGCAATTACCATTAACACTGTCCCAGGAGCAGTTTCCGCTTATGCCATGGCTCTCCTGCTTGGCTGTAAGTTTTAACCCGGTTGTCGGTAGATGGCATATTGTGTGGTGTCCATTCTCATTCTACCCTTTGACCGTAAGAAAGGAGCTTGTCGGTACAGCCAACTCCTATGCTCTTCTTCTTTAGCACATCCCACCCAGCCAAACCTAACTCTAATTACCGTCTGGCCATTCAGTACCTGAAAACATTGAGTTTTTGTTTAAATTTCTTCACTTATTGTGTTAAATATTTTTATCTAATAATGTAGGCTAAAATATTTTTTTATTATAACAGCTCTAAAAGGCATTATTAAATAAAAACACTTTTTTAATTTAACACTAAAAATTTTTTTTTATTGGCGACCCAGGTTTCGACTTATCCAGTCATCATCAGAATATGCATTACAGAAGAAATGCTATTTCTTCTGTAATATTTCTATAGTATTTCTTCTGTAATATATTTCCTGATGATGACTGCATAAGTCAAAACCCAGGTCATCAATAAAAAAAAATTTATGTGGAATTACAAAGTTTATTTATTTAATAATGAATTGTTTCCATGAATTCACGCCTGAATCAGTCAATTATATTAAAAGGCATAGTTAAATCTCATATTCCAGAATTTTAAAATCAAGCTCAGAACCACATTCATAATTTAACAATTTTTTTTGTTTGGATTTCATGAATTATTAAACTTTTCTGTGATCTTTCTTATCACCCATCACCATTGAAACCATTTCATTTAAATATTTGTTAAGTGTTTATAATGAAATTGTCTGTCTCAAGCAGTTTTTCATATTGACATTGGTTCTTCATTTTTTACTAGATGGCATTGCACGAGCAGGTGCTGCTGGATTCAATGAGTTGAGGAATGCAGTTTTTGCCAAAGTTGCCCAGCATTCAATAAGAAAGATTGCTCGAAATGTGTTCTTACACCTTCATAGTTTGGACCTCCAGTTTCACCTTGGTCGACAAACAGGTGCACTCTCCAAGGTAATATTTTAATTTTCCATAAGTACATATATACCTGCTACTGAAATTCTGTCACAAGGATACCCCATCTAATAAATATGATTCGTTCCGGAGTCACTTAGTTAACCAAAATCTTTGTTAGTAAAAACATGATTTCCCTAGGGTCTCTACGGAAAACCATTTACAATGTTGTAGATGCTTTCCACAATTTAAAGTTAAGTGCTGAGATAAATAGCTTCGACAAGAGCAAGCTTCGAGAGTAAATGCTGAGATGAATAGCTTCGACAATTTGGCTTCCTATGTCCCTGCATTATGTTAGTGTATGCATCCACTAAAACATTTATTAGCTGAATCCAAATTCATTAGATGAGACCGAAAAATAGTGACAAATATCTTAATTGGGTGAAACATATATTAGCTGGATTACTCATTAGCCAAGGTATCACAGTAGATATTAACAATAATATTTATTGGTGGACCAAATTATTATTTATCTACATGTTGTATTACGAAATTTTTTAACCATAATGAGTTACATGTAGTATGTCAATGGCATTATAATGCTTACTCACATGTCTCATAATCTATTGAATAGATAAATTTTATAAATAATTTATTACAAGCACTTAGAATTTGACATATATTCTGAGATCTCTACTGCAAAAAGGATATTCTAATATTTAATTGTCACTAATGTGACACAGTAAATGTAGGTATTTTTTAAATCATTGCAACTAAATTGTAAGTTAGCACCATAGTTTCTGGTGGTTTTTAAGAGCCATAAAAATTAAAAGCTGTATCAATATGTGTGCTAGGGTGAATCTGGGATAAAAATTTGGATTGGATTTCAAAATGGCTACTGAGAATAGTTTTTAGTTCTACTTTTGCTTCTTGCTTAAAGTAGGTCATTTTCGATTCTAAAGTAAGGAGAGAAGTGTGTGTCATTATTTAGACACTCTTGAGGAAGACAATAGTTTCAGTGTTTCAAATGTATTTTTCAAGTACTCATACACATTGTATGCTATTTTTTTCGTTCTTTAAGGTCCACTTATAAATTGCATAGCACATGCATCTAATGCAAGTTTGATGTTATTACCCTTTGATGAATAGTTCTTTCTCAGGCCATTAGCTCCCTAGTATGTCCCTTTAAATTCACAACTTTAGTACAAAAGCTCCTGGTGCACATGGCTATTTATTTTCCTGAAAATTTCAATATGTAAGGACACTGCAATTTAGTACCCATTTTTCCACATTCACCAAAAGAGTAAGAAATTATCCTTATCTTACATTACCACATGAATAAAATTCTTGAGTCATCTCTCCAGTGCAAGCAACCTTTTTTTTGTTATTCATGTACTATTCCCAAAGTACAAACAAGGAAGATATGGGTTGCTCTGCCTTATGCCCAGTTCGCACTACAGATGTGAATAAATGTTAAGATGGTGGATATAGCCAATTTGCATTCTCACACGAAGATCTCTTATGCTCGTAGAAGCTAGTGCCCTCTGGTATAAGGTTCACAAATTGTGGGGTCAATAGAATTATAGGATTCGGAACTGTGGAGAAACTTTATATTTATTTATTGGGCCAGAGGACATGAAAAAACCATTGTCTTTGTCATATTAGACATATAAAACATAAATACAATCACAAATTGAGAGAAGACAGAGTAAACAGTAGACAAAATTGCAAATTTTGGAAACATTATCCTCAAAGTAACACTTGATATCATAGACCTTTTAGACCTAGCTTCAAATTATAGCCATTAAATTTTTTGCGAGATTTTTTTTGTTATGTACAATGGAGAATTTGGACTTTTCTCTCTTGAAGGCTCCTGTACGTGCATTTATAATATCTTACGCCCAATATCATTTGAATAGAAACAGAATCATCAACCTTCAGCAGCATTAGGCCTTGCAGATTAGGACGGCAATTCTTAAGGAGAAGAAGAAGTTTGCCTGTAATAAGTAGAGGGTGGACTTATTCGAACTCTACAAACTTTAACATGTAACGCTTTCAGGCTTCACTACGTGGAACCTATCCATAATGAAGTAGGGTAAGTAAAAACACTTGTGATTCC
>WURS02017227.1:0-12106 GCA_011762765.2 Rhinocypha anisoptera | reverse complement strand
CTTCTCACCCCTGAGATCAGTGCGGCCGATGACGGCGGCCACCACCGCCGAGCCCTCCTCCGTGGTCTCCAGCTCTGCGGGCAGGGCGCCCGCCTTCCTGCACTCCGTGTTCGCCGCCTTCCAGTCCAACGGACGCCTCCCAAAGAGATAGCAGTTGCGGCCCACGCGAATGAAACCTTCCCGGCAGGGGGGTCCAGGGAGCGTCGCTTGAAACGGAAAAGAAAAAAAATAATTAGGACGCGAGTCATTGAAGCAAAAGATTGAAAAAAAGCGGAACATTTCCCGAAACATTCTCCCTCCTTTCTCGATAGAGAACTCTTGCGGAGTTGTCTGTGTACATTTATTAAGATGCTTATTAATTCGTGGAATATCGCCAGCTAGTTTGGATTGATCGAACGACAATGACATATTCGAAAACAGTTGGCAATCCGAAATTTTGAAACAAATGGTCACAAAGGAACTTTTAATTTCGCATTGAAAAATTAATGTCGACCGAGTTCATTCAACAATGCCCATCATGAGGCTCTCGGGCAAGTATTTTAGCGGGTTGTAAACTCTTGACATCAAGAGTTTTTCCCGTCGCAAATAACGTTTCGCCTCTGGCGAAGTCAGTTTTTCAGCTGCAGCCGACGTTTCGATGAACGACACCGTCATCGAAACGTCGACTGCAGAAACCATGACTCGGTGGAAAGCCGGCGAAGACTTCACTAGAATCGGGAGTCGGGAAAACAGCAAATCTTGCAAACATTATGTATCTTTGAAAATAATTGAAGGAACCTCCCACAGTTATTTAATCAAAACGATTTTTTTTACAAACAAACGAGAGAACTTTCAGAATTAAAAAAATGGAAATGTAATGACATTTTGAGAAAGACAAACTTTTGAAAATTTTTTGGAATTCTCTTGAACTTTTTTTGTTGTAACTATCCTTCTCCAGTGGAGTGAAACAACATTTTCGAATATGTTCGCATCCATTACCATAAACTTTTTCTTATTGAAATTAGCGATGATGCTAAATTTATGCATAAAACGGTCTCTTTATTTACCGCCATATTGCTACGTGCGATAGTAATACATACACATTAAAGTGCTCGAAATGAAACATTTTGGTACCAAACACGTTCCATTATGGTGACAATCCCTTTCTCGTTATAATAAAGTCAACTTGAACAAAAATTTGAAGAATAGACATGGCTTGAACTTGGTCATTAAAGTTTATGAAATATGTAATATAATACGTAAATAACATTGTTGTATCTACATATCAGCGCGATGAAAATGTGAATGGAAATGGGATATTTCTACAAACCAATAAAAGTCATCAACTAGGACTGTATTCACTGAAAATACAGTAATTTGTATGGTCATAAAATTCATTTTCAGCAAAAAACGATCGAGGTGGGTAATTTGGAGATTTATTACGAAAACAGTGGTTTGGTTAGAACTTTCCTCACCACAATCAATTTAAAAAAAGGAGAGAGATTTGGAACAATCAACACCGCAATCAATATGGTACTCGTGTAAAAGTGGTATATTTGTGCTAATTTACATTTTTTAATCATAGCTTGTAAATTTACTGAAGTTGTTTATCAACGCCGTTCGGTCTAAAAATAAATATTATTCGAATGAAACTGAAACAAAACATGATAAGGCACGCTAATTGTTATGGAGATTTTTACATTTAGCATGCTACTTGGAAATAGAGTGAAAGCCTCAGAACTTCAGACTTCCGTTTGAATTCGGACTGCTCTTGGGGTTCCCAAGAAACGTACACTTGATAAGAGACATCTAATGTGAAATTCTTGTACTTCTCCGATCCATATTACCAACTTTGAACACGTCCTAATGATTAAAATTGTGGAACACACACTCAAACGGGACCTAAAGTCATTCAAACCTTCGTATTCCGAGGAAGTTTGATCGCTCATCTAGTATGCGAATAAAAGCACTGATTATGTATTGAAATTTAAACTGATTGGCGCCTTGTTTGAGTTCTCAAACGTATTTACGCCCCGTGGACTTTCATTCGTTAGCTTCCCCCCCCCTGCGTTGGAAGCGGAGAAGCCGTGGATTTATGAACACGAAATGCTATTTTTCCTCCCTCATGCGAAGAGCTTCGGCGAGTCATGCGTGCTCTTGAACTTCCAACTCACCCAAGGTCCGTTGCTATCTTCCTGGAAACTGTCCGGGTGCTTGACTTTTCGACGCTCAGAGACCAGGAGAGAAACAGTTCGCTACATTCCCCATCCAGACTCTACCGCGCCCCAAGCAGACTTTCAATCATGGTCGATAGATCCATGTATCGATAGTTACATATCGCTATCGAACGAGGTACAAGGGAGATATCGAACGACCTTGACTTTCAATCAGGGTCTCGCTTCCAGATATTCCAGGTACTTTGCGTCACTTTCGCTCCCAAGGCGGTCGCCTATTACTACGTAGACGGCGCCACCCGCATACTCCCCCCCCCAGCACGCGTTTTCAGGGCATTTGGTACTAAAAGTTGCTCCTCTACCTGGATGTCCTTCAGAAACAGTCGTGTCCCAGATAGTTTATTGAAGTTTTCCCGATCCGTTGACGTCGTGAGAATTTTGGTATTTCCTCCTCATATTTACCATTACTTCTTTTCCATCGCTGTAGATTTATTTAGGGTTTACCCTCGTGTTTGAAAAAAAAACCACACCATTCAACCATAAGGTTGGTTTGATAGGTGAGGATAGAGCTCAATTAGTACTGATCCCATACGGCTTGTTAAAAATCAATCAGGTGGGGAGGGGGGAGGACCAGTTACTTCCCCTGCGTCACTTGCAGTTTCCTAGGGAGATATGGTTTCAGCCCCGGTTCTAGCCGGAAGGGTTCAGAGGCTCCGCCGATGTTTGAACTCGGGCCTCCAGCTCAGTAGGAAATCCCTCTGACCACTGTGTCCACAGAGGAAACGAAATTGGTATGAACATAGGAAAACGCGGAAAATCCAAATTCATCTCGCATTCGTCAATTCCGTCTGAACAAGTGCGAACTATGCGTACTGGATAAGGAAGGCGTCATTAGAGAGTTGGAATGGATTTCGTGAGATATGAATGAATCTTACCGTCGAAGCCATTGGGAAACGGGTGATCCCTGTTTGCCCGTTTCGTTTCGCGACCCCGACCCTGAATACTCCTCCATAAATTTCTGTTATTCATAAATAAATAGCCGGCATATTTCCTCGGATTAGCTGTTTGAAAATTTTCGGGAGTATGTATGACTCCAATCACGGCTTTCAATTTATCATAAGTATTCTAACTTCAATCAGGCCTAGGATGGCCGCCATCAACCCCTACTAAAATGTTTTCCTCTCATCCCTAGACCATGAATTCTGATGTATGTTAATTTTAAATGTTTTAATGTTAACCATTAAAATTAATAAGAATAGGTTTCGATCTCCGCGTACTATCCCCTTACCTTCGTGCCATCCACAATGCCCACACTTTTACTCCCTGTGTCTCGCTTTCTGAACATTCTGCCTTACAACGTTCTGACTCTTCACCATTCCATCCCCTATCAATATTTCTCCCATACGTCTTTTCTTTTTTACCCGGATTTCTCACGACAACCTCCTTTCCTCCCATCACATGCCCAAAGCCACTTCATTTGTCTTCCTCCCTTCCGTCCCTTTAACTCTTCCTATAGTCCTTCACCCCATCTTGAAGATCTCAAATGCCTCCTCCTTCAAAAGCTCATCATCTTTTAATGGCGTATAAATAAATAAAGTTTGGTTTTCACTACATATTCCGTTTTAATTTAAAATACTTAGTCCGTTACATTTTAATCACGACGCATTTCTCAGGTTAGTGTAGTGAAGCGAAACTAGCTCTACAGCTTAGCGAAACTAGCTGCAATTAATAAATAGTGGAAATTAAATAAACATTATTTAATTTCCACTACATAATATGTAAAGTACGGATGGGCGATTTCAAAGAATGAATTGATTCGACCAAATCGATTCGGATGGTAATTTATGAATCGATTTGCTTGAAAAATCGGATCCTTTAAAACAATTCGAATCGCATAATGTAAATCGAATCGGAAAGGAAACGAATTGGATCAGAATCGGATCACAGTAATCGATTAAAAATAATCGGAAATCCTATTAAAATAATACATTTTTGAGTGAATCGAATCGGAATCTCCCATCTCTAATGTAAAGGGCTCCTCGATCGACTACATTGTCCCCTCGTCTGAAGTCAGGTTTCTGAGCCTCAGTACTCCAAATTAAAACTTTCACTTTCCGTCTGTTTACGTTCACACCTAATGTCCCTCACCATTCATTCTCTTCTTCCTCTGTTCAATGCTTCCAATGCAATACCTAGTTTCCTTCAAAACACTGCCCAAATCATTAGTGATCTACCAGCTATAAGTCTCCCTTAATTTGATCTTTAGTTGTGGTCTTATTGTTTTCGAGAATCACATCTTAACGGTTTGTAATCAAGGAACCGAAATATGGCTTGGCTGGGATGATGACGAATAGAATATCGAATTCAACAATTAAGTATCTTCTGCGTAGATATTCTAAAATTTCACAGAAGAAAACAGTTTGAGAGGTAACGATTTGGCACATGTGCCAAATAAATTAGCATTTGGAAATAGCAGCGTTAATTCCTTTACACCTTGTATGAAGGATATCCACAAAGTTCAGCCTGAGACTGTGACGTGTGTCGGTTTCATATTAGGTAAACTTTTAACTTAACTCAGTTAAAAATGATTTAAGATTAAATTAATCAGGTTGGTTTTTAAAACAAACTTCTCCAATTATGGGAGTTACAAACTCATGAGCCTCGCCTCAACATGAGCAAGTGTGCCCAGTAACTAAGGAGAGGTCACCCCCAATGAAGGAATGCAATAAATTTTCAGCGAAACTATTTCAAGTACATACATATAAGTTGGTCACGGGTTTATTTTTAGAAAACGGCGAGTCAGAGAAATGGTCGTTCAGTCTGACAGACCAGCTGCCGTGGAGTAATGGAAGAAAAGGGCTCGGATTTAAATCAAATTGAAAACATTTGATTTTGTCGCTGTTAAAGGCATCCACAAGAAGAAGACAACATCACAGGACCACCACAATGGTCGTTCCATGCACGTTCAATTGCCATACCCTAGAAAACGCGCAAGTTTTGGGAGTAAGCGATCGGGAACGTACATACATCGTATCTGGTTTTAGCCTGACAATCAGTTACAAAAGTCTTCATGCTTAAAAAATTATCATCCATGATGTAGTGGAAATTAAATAATGTTTTCTTTCCACTATCTAGAAACCAACATGAATAAGTTGCACTCATCAAAAGTAACCCAAAATTAAGTTAAAAGTGAACCTGAGGAATCATTACGCCGAACAGCCAATAAAAATGTCATTCGTGTTAAGCATACAAGATAATGCACTGCTTCGGTACGAAATTGCATGCATGTTATTCAAAGTAAATGCTTGCATTAATAATGGAAACCTTAATCATAATTTCATCTTCAACCTGTGGAAAACTTAAATGCATACAATATTATCGTAAATTGACATTGATGATCTATTTCTCATTTATAATGTTTTCCAGCCACAACTTTTAAATTTGTATTCTTTTTGCGAATTACACCTGGTTTAAAAATATTTCTCCATTGAGATCATGACGTCAAACTGCGAGACTGCTTCAGAAGTCCGTCCTACTTTAAAAGTTCCACATATAATAGGGTTTATCAATGAAAATTATATCTAAATTGAACATAATTTATAACTTTTAGAGATTAACGTTAATTATTTAAAAAACTATCGAGTTAAACGAACAGTTAAGTTAGTCGATACACTGGGCCATACAACTATCGAGTTAATTTATAATGTAAAAAGACGATAAGAATAAAGTGTTGAGTTAAAAGTCTGGGACAAATTAAACTTTTTTAACTTAACTTAAGCATATTAACTCGTCATTACCCAAGACTGTTAGTCATGCGGCGGAGAAAATTCATGCTTCTATTGCACTTTTTTTAACTGACACTATGCATTCCATTTCTTATTCCACTCTGCATTCCTTTTCATTTTCCATATATAAAATGTAAAATTATATGACGATTACGTTCCCATTAAACTTTTCCATTTAAATGTGAATCAACACCAAAGAGCGACTTTGAGCATTAATCATGTCATGTTTGGAGTTTCTGTAGTTTGCAAAATCAGCCTAAAGGAGGTGCTTGTTGACGGACGAAGAAGATAATTTCAATGATGTGTGTAAGGAGGTAATAAAACTATTTGCTGCGGATGTTGTCAGACACGAGTAAATAATGTTGTCCGCGATATTACTGCATCGCTAGAACTGAATCTTATCTCAGCACTTCAGGTAAATACATCGCATTGTCAAAGCTTCGCCGTTCACTTAGATTTGTTTGCTTTGCGAGATTAAGTGATCTTACGAAGACGTAGACACCCGAGGGAAAAATATTAGGCCGAAAAAGTGCCGTTATGACCGTGGAATACGGATATAGAAGCTTGGGCATGAACTTTTAAGATTATTATCCAGTGACGTCACCGTAAGCGTTCTGGACGTTCGGCAATAAAATTGCTTTCAATATATTTACCACGCATCTGTTTTGTGCAACGCGGAGTTTTTTCAGAAGTTATCACGTGTTAATTGTTTGCGCTTCTTTCATTTTTTTGGCCTATTTTCCAATAAATGGACAATTCGTGTATAGAGGGGTCAACGCACCCTTGTACGCAAGTTGAAAACAGACGATTAAATTCACTGAATCAAATTAGTTCCTCCCTCCCCCAACTTGCTTATTTCCTTTCACTCCTACCTCCATCTCTTCCCATGTTTCTCTTAGCATTTCCTCTGTGTATTCCCTTAAAATTAGGGGTGATAACGGGCAGTCATTCCCTGTATAACATTACGTCTACATCTAAGAAATACCACCCTGCAAGCCGCCGCAAGGGCGTGTGGCAGAGGGTGATCACATACCTAGCATGTTTTCTTACAAGCACATGTGCAAAAATAATTAGATATAGAGCAACGCCGTTCATGAAAATATTCAGCAGTACAACAGGCAGGGTCAATGTTAAAAATTCACTGAAACGTTGACACTCATGCTTGACTATGAATTGCACCCTCAGTCCTCCCCTCTTCACTCTGATATCACGACTGCGACCATGTCTGTTCTATTCTCTGATCGTACTAGGAAAAAATTACATGTTAAATCTATCAGTTCTGCAGTCCATTTCTCTCAGATTTTGTTTGTGGTCTGCTGTACCGTAGTAGGAGGGGGCCTGCAATACGTCTTTAACCTCTTCGCTAGAGTTATTCACCTCAAATTCACTCGGTAAATTATACCTATAACTCAACCTACGATCACCCGTGGGACAACCTACTAGATTGCCTGTCCCGATTCTTCAGCCACTTGCCTTACTTTTGCCTCCTGGCCCACGCATCGATTTCCAACAGGTCACTCCTGGCTACTCCTAACTTCTCTATAATATTAAACTTTTCCCACACTATGCTGTCGATCGATGTCTTGAAATCCACGGAACAGAAAATCCCAGTTATACTCTATATTCAATGGGGGGGGAGGTGTCGCCGGTACTAGCCTCGGAGATAAACAAATTTTCTTGGCTTGAATTTGCAATAAAATTTCGTGACCCGAACCTAAGTCAATTTCGATATACGTAACCTTTGGTGGAAGGCAGCAGTTTCACCAGAATGCCATTGATGGCGCAGGTCAAAATGATTGGCCCGGCATCAACTGTCGCAGCCGAGGGCGGCAGTGGCGATAAATTCATGGAATCGGCCTCGGTACTGAGATGTGGAAGGCCATATGGGGAATACCACCACATTAATACGCATCCCTAGAAAATGCAGCCTTCGCTGCAGTGGACCAATCTCATGGATCGAAGCACCGACGACGATGGTGACTTCACGTCAACGGCCTCGTTCCTTCGGATGTGCGCCTCCGTTTCCTAAAATCGAACTTATATTTGTATATTGTTATATTTGTATTCGTTATTCATATTTTCCAACCCTAACTGGAATATTTTCAGTATAAAATTGGCTGTGTTATGTGAGATTAAACTTCTCGCAATACGTTAGTCCCGAAAGAGTTAAATACTATTGCATTTAACTCTTTCGGGATGTGATTAAATATCGAACAAGCAATGTTTTCTGGCCATACATCTTCCTTGTACGTAAATATATAGTAAATGATCTATTTCGTACATTTATTCCCAAACACTTTAGTACTTCAACCTGTTGCGACTATTGTCTTACTATAATCCATTATCGTTGATGTTTCTACTGTCCTCCTATCGATAATACTGGGCCTGTACTGTGCTTATCCGAGTATATAGTTAATCTAAACTGAGTTGCCTGCTCTCCTCACCACTCAAGTTCCTACTCTTCCCATCTCTGCTGAAACTTCTTAGGTTATGTCAAGCGTCTTACTGCTTTCATTGCTGATATTACTTTTCCGTCCATTAGACGATTTTGGATTCTTCCGTCTGCTCAAAGATCAAAATAAATTTGTTCACATTGTTTGTGATTAAATCGAGGACCGTCGGTGGAAGTCGATCAGAAGCAGTTTCGATGGCATATTAAGCCACCGTTTGGAAAAAATCTAAAAGCCGAACATAAGAGCATAAACACCAAGTTAAATAATCAATAAGACTACGACTATAGTTTTTTCTAAAACCAAATATTAAACTACTACACGGTAAATCCTGTAATGTAACTTTCCCTCACGCTGTTTATCGAAGGGTTTTAGTAGATTATTGCCAGCGGGTAATGATCAAATAATATTTGCAGAAGACCAACAAGACATGACATATATGCTGAACAAACTAGTGGGAGAATATAGTAAATGGGACCTAGAGGTAAATACAGACGAAACGCAATATATGGCAATAGGGGACAAAAGGAGAAGATATAGCGCTACAAAGTGAAAAAAACACGCGATTCCTACGATTATCTCAGAGTTACGATAAGTGAAAGTGGAAGAGACAACAGCGACATAGTGAAGAAAGTGTTAAGGCAAAGGAAAAAATTATTAAAATGTTTTTTTCTATTCTGTGGAACAAGAGCATGACGCATGAAACTAAAAGAAATATTTTGAAAATTATTATAGAACCGGTTATGACATATGGGCCATAAGTGTGGGTTTTAGATCAAAATATGTCTCAGAGATTATTGTCGGCTGATGTGTCATGCTGGAGGACATTCAGTAATTTAACCCTCCTAGATCACGCAACAAATAATTATATTAGGGAAAAAATGTCAACAAAAACAACAATTTTAGAAACAATACATGAAAAACAACTGAAATGTAAAATAAATAAACACATAAATAAATGACGGTACGCTCACATAGTCCAAAGTCTTCGAGGTTTTTCGTGTTCGTTCAGCATATATACACATACTGCCAGCACTGAAGGGAGATCTGCGTCCGTTAAAAAGAAAAGAGAACCGGGATACCGGCTTAAAGTCCACCCGGACATACTCTCCCTCCCTCCTCCCAAACCAAACGGGGCGGCCGGAGAGAGGGGGGGGGGAGGGGGGCAAGGAACGCTTATCTCACCTTGTGGCTTCTGCTGTGGTCCCTCCGTCACGTAGTAAAGGACTTCCTCGGCCCGCAGGAGTCGCTGCTCCAACCTCTCCACCTTCTTGGCCAGCTTCTCGATGGCTCCCAGCAGATAGAGGTCGGTCTCCGAGACGCCCCCGCCGCCGCCCGAGGGCGGACCACCCCCGCCGCCACTGGACGCGAAGCCGTCACCGCCGGACACGATCGCCTGCGTCGGAGGCGCCTCGCCCTTCTTCCTCTGGGGACCCCAAGGCGCCGCATTCAAGACCCTCTGGACCCGGAGACCTGCGGGGTGGGAGTCGTCGCTCACTTCTCGGCCAGATTCGTGAAATCGAATGTCGCGTGCGGGATTCAGTTCCCTACCCCTCCCCCCCTCTCCCTTCCGGTCGTACTTGTCATTTCCCTGGTTACGTCGCTTTGAACCGACCCACTTTGATCTTCGAGTGACGCTACCCGTCTTTTGCTCTCGCCTGACCAATCAATGTGTGACTGATAATCTAAAATGAATGTGCTTAATGCGATTGACTTCACAAAGACTCAATTCTTTTCAAGTTTACAGTATTTTTCAGCTAATTGGGCGTACACGATCACACGCTCTAGTTTTGGACAAATATTCCGTAAAAAATATATATAATCCTTCCAAAACCATTTGGTCCATTCTACTCGGTGATACGATACCTCACCGAATATTTCAAACATTTATGGTGACGTCAAAAGTTTCTTTGGTTTTACGTGAAAGAGGCCAAGTTTCAAATTACTACCAATTGTGAGATTCATCTTAATTAGATTTCAACAAATTTTACACGAAATAAGATTATTTACTAGCATTTATATAGATTGTAAACACTTACAATTGTTGGGAAGATATTTCAATCCATAGATGTATTGTAAATTTGGTGCTAATTTCAAAGGGAAGTTCGTGGAACTCAGTTTGCTAGGGCCACGTCGTCAAAAACAGACAGCCGGTAGTCATTAGGCCAAATATGATGTTAACATAAATTGCGTTCATTGACCATGTAAGTTGTACTGTTAGTTTGATGTTTACTTAAGGAAAAAAAACCTTGTCTTATTAGTCGAAGAATACAAGATCTTTCTTGGGCCTCCAGTGTCAATTAGAATCTGTAAGCCGGTAAGCTGACATTGTTTTCAAACTTATAACTTAGACAAAATGCTCTCATCCACCACAGAACTAAGGAAAATGTTTATTTTTATGAGCCATTTTCAGATTTTTACCACGTGAAAAGGGCTCCCATCAAAACACCAAAGGAGTAACGTTTTAGGTTTAGTGCTAATGAGGAAACGCCTTTTCCCAAGTTTGTCAAAGTTGTGCCAAAATTTAAATTTTTTGTCACTACCACTTAGGACTTACTGGACAAAAATATGTAATACACTTACGATAAGAACTTATAAATTTATGTTTTTTTAACGGATATCATCATTGATTTTCCTGCTGTTTACTATCGATTTGGAAAAAAAGGTATTCACCTACTAAAAACCGCTGATTCGAAAGTCGGAAAATATTCCTATAATTCATGGAATAAGATATTCTCTTCGCGGTAGGCATTCCAATGAGCATCTCCTATCAAAATCGCACTTGCTTTCCTTTTATTCTATTTCCATCATCAAGACGTGTCCTTATAATCCATATCGAGTAGCCAACACGAATTCTAATGAATGATTCAATAACCTAGTTAATTACCCACTTGGTGGACTGAGCAAAGAAGTCCCTAGGCAAAAATGCCACATGACGAGGGAACCGCTCCGAATTTTAAAGGACACAATTTTGAACGCGGGGAAGAGAGGGGAATGATATCTTTGAAAAATATTCGTATTGTCCGTAAGTATCTTTCCTAATGGAGCCCATTAATTCGTCAAGTCCATGAATGTTTCCCTTGTGGCAGTGTTCTCCATTTAAAATGCTCCGTACGCACTCTCGCATTCTTCTTCTTCTTTAGTGGAATCTTCCAAAGACATGTGTCAGCTGCCCCTCCAATTCTCTCTCTCTCTCTCTCTGCCCTCAGCATCCCTCTTCATTCCTCCCTTCCTTCCCTCATGTCGAGCTACATATCAGTCCTCCCCCCCCTCACTTTGTGTCGGCCATCTTTCCAATGATTCGTCTCTGCTTGCATTCCCTCCTTAGTGTGCGTGCTCGATCCATTCCTTTTTTCCCTTTTGGCGACCCCTTTCTTCTTTAAAGATGCTCCATGCACGTCGTGACGATTACCGCGTCACTTTCCTGTGTCAAAGTGAGTGTCGAAAATTTTCTGAAAATTCTTCTTCGCGGAGCGCTGTAATTCCCCGCACGGCGACACTTCTCCGAAGGTGTTCCGGAAGAGAGAGCGCGCCTTCCTCACGTCACCCCGAGCAGTCCGCGGAACCCGAACACCCGATCCAAATAACAAAAAAGAAAATAAAACAAAAAGACGCCGAGAATGCGCACCGGAGCGCTCCCGCTACTTTGGGGTTTCCGATTTTCCTGTTGTTTTCGCCTCTTGAGTGTGTCTCCTTCCCTTCGCTGAATAATAATGTG
>WURS02017217.1:0-12106 GCA_011762765.2 Rhinocypha anisoptera | reverse complement strand
GGAAAGAGCAGCGTTATTTCCTTTACACCTTGTATGAAGGATTTCCACAAAGTTATGCCTGAGACTGTGTCGTATCTTAATAATAGTTGACTTACAAATCTTAATACATAGTTGGCTTATTTTTCTAAGTCAAAAATATGGATTGCACACTCAATCATGGGAAATTTAAGCTATATTTTCATAATTTGTAAGAAGGAAGTGATATTTTATAACACTGTTTTTAGAAATTAAAAACTCAACATAAGATGCATGTTTAATTGAATCGGGAATTTATTGACAAAATGAAATCACCATTCACACTTCTGAGCATGGAATAGAATGGGATTAAAGTTTCAATTAAAGCAATTGAAAAAGCATTCCTTTTCCATGGGAAAACTTAATTCCTAGTCCTTCCATGATTGAAATCCAGCACTCTTTATTATTTTTTCAATATCATAATAACTCAAAGAACTGAAAAGATAAATGTATATAAGATTTACCAGCCTTTGCTTCCTCCAAAATTATCTTATTTCGACAAACTGAATTTTAATTAATTATCTTCACTTCAAAATGGAGAAATCCCTAATCTTCTTAAACAGATACAAACTACTTCCACTGTTTATCATCCCTTAATTTTCTACGCCATGCTTCGCCATCTATGAAACCTTCCAATCCAATATTTGTAATTCCCTAACTGATGACAAAAATATCTTCCCTATTGTCACACTAGGTAGTACAAAATCAGATAACCCTCTACCCTTTTTGTGATAGATAATCAAATACTAAAAGTGAAAATGTACAAAAAATAACATAAATATCGAATAAAAAAATGTTACTATTAAAAATTATGATATTTTCAGAAAAACTATACTGAACCAAAAATTAGAACAAATTAGTCACATCATACTTATGATCAGGAAACATTCCATCAGCAATAGCAACAGTTATCATTCTTGAATGGTCAGCAAGGATCCGATAGCCAGTGTCCAATCCATTTGTGTCATCTGGTCCAAACTTTCCTCCATACTTGGGAGCACCAGTACACTATTAGCAAAAATATTCCAAATATGAATTAAAAGGTATAATGAGACATCCAATCCATTAAAAAAAAATCTTAGTGTATTTTTATAGGTAAAAAAGTAAGACAATTGATGAAGAAATTTATACGCTTTCAAACCAAATTTACCATACTTCAATTTTATTCCACTATGCTTGATAAAATGCTTATAAAATAAATCAACTTATTGGATTTACATGTCAAATGTCACAAAGAAAAGGAATAGTAACTGAAAAGTATTCCAAAAGAAGCAAATTAAATTGTATAATTATAGAGTATGTACATATCAAAGTATTAATGTCTTATGTGGTGTATTCATTTACACAAAGTCACATCTCCTAGTATGAGTTTGTAAATTGGTTGGGATTTTTTATGGATTGATCATTTAAATTTGTCTCACAAAAATGTATTAAAGAATAAAATAACCAGATCTCACAAAGGCAGGGCATTTTATTAGACATATTTGTAGAAAATATTACTGGATTTAGTATAAAAACATAGTTTGAACAAAATACTATAATAAAACTCTAATACTTTCTTCTGGATCTTCAAAGCAGCATTCAGGAGCATTATAATGGTACATGTCTCCCTCACACTCCTGCCTCATTTATTTCCTCCTCGGACAAACTCGGAATACTCTCTCTCTCTCTCTTTTTCTACTGGGGAAACTTCTCCTTCACTGGGGCTGGGATATAAGACCTGATGATATGGTTCAGGGAGTCAAAGCGCACATCATAATAGTGTCTACCATGTGGAAAAGTGCTACATCTTCTTTCATTACTTTTGTTCTATCTGGAAAATTTTCTGTGGTCTTCTTAGTGTACATTTCATTAATGCCCAAAACATTTCTGGGATCAGCTTACTAATTTGAAATTATTTCATTTGTTAGCAGAAATGTTGCACAGCGTGTAGTATTACGTTGAATGAAAAGCAAAGAATGAAAAGGGAAGCAAGAAAACTTTTTACTGATGACATTTGTGATGTCATAAAGGAAAAATAATATAGAAAGTGATTACAGCCTTATGGAGTGAATCTGAGCTTAATGGAGCTACATCTTCTTTCATTATGTGTTCCTTCCCTTACATCAAGCCTGAATCTGTAATACTTAGAGAACAAAAGGCATGGAAAGTGGAACAAGACCTGGAATTTTTCCAGGCACATTTAAGAGGTTAAATGAATAGCTGAGAATGGAGATAAAAAATTGAGACTTGATCCAGAATACATATTGATGCTGTGGTGAAGTAGCAGGGCACATTGACCAAAGATGAAATGTAAAACATCAAATCTTATAGAAGTTCTGCATAATATATTAAAAAAAAAAAACAGAAAAGCATATTTGGATTTGCAAGATGTGTAATTGTGGAAAATCATCATTAATGACTATATAATTATATAATTTATTACAAGTTTACGAGCAAGGACAATTTAAAACCAGACAAGAGATTATTGGAGCCACATGGGAAGAAAAATGTGAAAACTGTACGAGCTTGGCTTGAGACCAAATTCTAGAAATTTATGGTGAGCAGCCCAGGTTGAGAAAATTCAATAGGACACTCATGCTTTACCTTATGGATGGTATTGAAAAGTGGCCGGAAGACATCTGTGTCATATGTAGAAGTTACACCCTGTAGGATGGAAGCAAGTCTTTCCAGGCCCATCCCTGTGTCAACATGGTGTGATGGCAAGGGTGCCAGACTGCCATCTTCATGTCTGGAAAGGTCAAAGAGGACAGAAAAAAAATAAAAAAGGATGTGAAAACTTAGGAAAGCCTCAAGGTCAAACTCATTAAAGTTTTCTGTAGCATTGTGTGTTCAAGCAAACGGCATTGTGTATTCAAGCAAATGGAATTGTGCTGTGAAGTTGTCTGTTGGTTGTCACTTGTACTTACTGTGAAATCATCCTAGGAAAAACAAAAAAAATAACAAAGTTCACTGTGGAGGCCGTCACTTGGTGGAAATCCATGATAGAATGATGGTTTTTTAAAAATAAAAGGCTATGACTATGCAAAAGGCTATGACCTGCCTTAAACCTTGAAAATGCCCGACAATGTTGCTGTTGGTCAACTGGCACGACACACACTGCATGTGACAACTGGCAGACCAATACGAAAAGATTCTGTTGGTGGTCATATTTGATTGATCAATGGGGAGGACATTATGACTCACCCTTGAATGTTTACTACTGCTCTTGGATGGCATATAATGTCAGATAAAAGATTGTCCTAAAATGGCTGTTTGTTATGAAAGTCCCCTTGTGAGATTGACGTTGTAACTATTCAAGTGTGACGAGTCCATGGATAATGAGCCAGGGAGATTGCCCTTGAATGCCGATGCCCTGAGTAGGAAAGTGAAGCAGGTGGAAACTTTTGATGCAAGTGGCCTAAGAATTGTCCAGAATGTAGAAGGATACAGAAGATATTGGTAAAGTGGAGTTTGATGTCATTGATGGCCTGCTTCGTGGGGTTCACGAAGAGGGGTGAAGGAATGTGATTCTGAGAGATGTGCAGCCAGAAATTATGAAGCAGATTCACAACCACCCAATAGAAGGGCATTTTTGGGAGTGAGGCCAACTAAGTAACAGGGTCGGAGCACAGTTTTGGTGGCTGGGATGGAAGGGGTATGTACTGGGAAAATTGTGTGAGGCTTTTGAAATTCCCCAACAAAGAAGCCCTAACGGAACAAGGCTCCCCTACAGCCAATCTGAAGTGAATATGTGCTTCGTGCTCATTTTGCTTGATACGGCAATTTTCAAGTTCAGAAAGTAACGATAGGAGTATAGTCTTAGGCATTTCTCCCATTGCCTAGTGATGATGCCTTTTACGGAATCAGATGGTGGAAACTGTGTCCTAGTTTTGGTAAGGGAATGGTTTAGAAATTTGATTGGCGATTTTTAAGTTACTGATGGATAAAGAGATGATGGACAGAAATTTCACAACTGGACTTTTTCAAAACCATTTCTGATGACTAAACCACAAACGTCCCCTTTTCATCCACAGAACAATGGGGTAGTTGAAAGAGTGCATCATCTTACCATTATCCAAGTTTGGTTCCATTACGTGAACAGTTAAGGGTAAAGTTCGGAATGAGTGACAAGATTAAGTCATCATGCCATGCAAGAATGAAGTTTTCCCCTCACGAGATTATATTTTGAGGTGAGATGAATAATACTCCTTCTGAATGTGCATTGAAGGACCTCTTGACTGCGTATCGGTGATTCATGTGTGTCACAATTACAGTTGAGTCTAATGGAGATGTGGAAAAAGGTGAAGGGAGAGGAACGGTCGAGAGAGGCATGCACAAGAGCCAAGCCAACTCAGGAGGATCCTTAGAGAATGATTCTATAGGAAATTGAGAATCAAGAAATTCAAGCCAGAATTTAGGAAAACTTGGAGAGTTTCGACATTGTTCCAGAAGAGGATAAATAAAAATCTGAATGAATTTACAATTATATAATTTAATCCTTTCACTGCTGTCTCTCTTAACCCAATGGAGATTCTTCACAGCAAAAACCCGAATGTCGGGTTCACCCTATGGAACTTTTCATATGCAAATGAACCAATGACTCTTATAAACATTGGAGTGTTGCTGTGAAGGCGAGCAACCCAGGTATAGAATGCTACCCTTCTTCACCTCAACTCCTAACGCCTCAGCGGGGCTCCTAACCTTTCCCCGGTCAGTGGGGTCCCCCTTCTTCTTCACCCTTGGACCCCTTTGCACTACCCTTCTGAACTCTACAAATAAAAAAAAAAAAAATTGTGGAGTTCAGCAAGTTATTTTCATTTCCGTAATGGATAACTTCCACCATATCACGCCAGCAAATATTACTGATGTTGAAATTCTAGAATTAATATTAACAGAGATTTTTAACTTGATAACAATTTCAGGTGGAATGAATGTAAAACTGTAAATACTAATATACAAAACACACTTTATTCATTTCAAAAAGATTTTTCTCACGGTTCTTGGTGCAGGAAGAACTTATTTGAGCGATCACATTATGATAAGGTTCATCAAAAATTGTTAATACAAATGCAGAATTTAATTTAAAAAATGCTTTTCATCAGCAAAACACAAGAAATTCATTTCCAATGTCATAGGTTTAAAGACTACATGATTTATGTTTATAGCAGATGTACTGGAATGACATATGGTCTTGGCCATGGAATGACCGTGGACGCAAGCATGATCGCATGGGTTCCCCAATGTACTGGAGGGTTCCGTTTCCCAAAACCACCTGCTCAGAAAATAGTTAGGCCCCCTACTGAGATGGGTCCCCAAAGGACAAACCTTTACATGTACCTGGAAACAAAATAGCTTTGAAAGTCTTCAACACACAGGTGTAGAGAATCTTTCGAATAGCTCAGCACACAGTGAGAGTATATCTGAGAATTTAGCCAATGCAAAAGTGTTAATAAATATATATTTCTGAACCTGAAAAAATTTGACATCCCCTGAAAGTAAGCTCTAATGCATCATTCGGAGACAAATTAAATATGAGACTAGGCCTCACTTCTGTCAAATGAAAAACCATTATTATATACTTTATTTTTTCTTCCGAATGCAATTCATTTTTCCCATGGTATCCTTTAACAATAAGGCTGAATGATGTGATATCATAAATTACCTTTCAAATTGAATGAAGACCAAGTTCCAAAGCTCTATCAAGTCAGGGTGTCCTGCATTGACCCTCTTGGCTGCATCACTCCGCCCCAAAAAATCATAGTGTATCTCAGTGCAGGGCCCACACGGTCCTGTGGCTCCCATCTCCCACAAGTTTTCCTTGGCTCCAAAGGGAAGTACACGGTTTGCTGGGACACTGGCAGGAATAGATCACAGCTGTGAGATCACCTGAGTTTCAATTGGCTCTTTATGTATTTATGTCTGTATATATGTTTTTTTCTTATTTTATACAGTAGAAGTCCGCTATAGCGAGTGATCGTTTTGCATTGGTTGGTCCACCTGCATAGGTAGTTCCACCAGTTATTACGAGTCGTCATACCTGCATTATTCCTATTGCGAGTAAATTTTGTCGTGGTTGGTATTCGGGTTGCATAAATCGCAGGATTCAAACACTCATTACATTGTAATGAAGACTTTACGAGAGACTGGTGATTTTACGAGAGAAGACTTTGTGGTTTTATGCCACAAACTTTCCTGGGGAATGACTGAACAACTTATCTTGGAGTCTGTGCCCCAGTCTGTCATTTCCTGGTGGTATTTCGTCCTTACAGCAAATCAGAATAAAAGAACATATGGAGCTGTGAGCTAGACAATACAGGAAAAGCCCATTTGTCTGTGTTGACCTTAGCAGGACGGCCAATCTCACTACCCTCCTCTTATTTATGGAATCGTATTGTTAACTGCAGGCCATAACTTATCTGACTGTTCACGAAACGTAGCCAAAGATAATACCGATGCGCAACGTACATTAGTTACGGGTGCATGACTTTTGGTGACAATATTTTAAAATCTTTTTAATGAAACGATCTATTTTCAATGTATTTGCAGATGGATTGATACAACTACTTCATGGCTCATTTTCGCCCACTTTTGGTGCCGTTATAAATTGTAGTGAACCAAGGGATTCACTCGCAAGACTTTTGGAGATGGACTCGAGTGGCTGCGCCCGCCTCCGTGAGTAGGGGCTCCAAAGAATTGATATTCACGCAAGTACAGAGACCCGAAAGGAGTTTATTGAGTCAACTGATTCCGGCCGAAGCATCACACCTTCTCGTGCACTAGCCTCTTACATAAAAATAACCCACCCTCTGTCTCAAAGATGGAGTCCCTCCACAAATTATTGTCATTCTTTCTGCCTTAGGGGACACAAATAACAATTTATTATTGTCCAATGGGGTCTATAGGGTTTCATTCAGTTCCACCAGTCGCTGTGAGCAGTCCTCAGGAATCGTCTTCCTGGGCTCCCATTTGCACCTCGCATTCCTCCTTGAAGTGGGTGGACTGTACTGGAAAATTCTGTTTACATACCCTCCAATAATCGCCACCCTTTTAAATTTATCTAGTTCATACTGAGGCAATTTACTATAATATTGTTATGCTGGGTAAATGGGTAGGAAGGGCTTTTAAGGCTGCACTTCCTATCTAAAGCTACTGGCAAAGGAATAATTTTATACACATTGAATCGGTTAAGGGGATTCTGATGACATACGCGAACACTTTGCGGCTGACATTCACATCCAAGTCAATAATCTTGAGCAACACATTTGCATAAATCGCACTCGGAGAGGGAAGGGTAAGGGCGGTTCCTTTGGGATGTTTTCAACTCCAGTCTTCTGGCTAACTGCACCATCAGAAACGTACTATACCACCTCTCCTGCAATCTTTGTTCTGATTTGATTTTATGATATTATCTTTGAGCAGGATCCTGTCATTCTAAGAGTAGTAGTATTTTCATTTTATAGGGTGCTTAGACGGCTACGGTCATTTCGCACGTCTTCAAGTCACAGAAAAACTCACCTGGACAATTACAACACTCATGCCCTGGGTGGATTCGAACCCATGACCTTTGGGTTAGCCGGCGAGCACACCACACCCACCAGACTGACGAGGTCAGCTGTCATTCTAAGAGATATCATTTCTGATAAGATCATGCATGGGGTCATACATGATACATACCATGCACCAACAATTAAGGTGACCTTTAGGGAACCTTTTTAAACATATGTACACCCATGTTATATTGATGGCAGCTTTCTAAGCTTATTGCAGAGTGTAATGATACTGCCTTCATTTAGATGCTTTACAAGTGGATACATGACAAATTAGGATATTTACAAAAATGTACCTAGATATATGCAAGTATATTATAAAGAAAAAATGATATGTTGTTGGCTCACCAAATTATATAATCAGGAGCAAACTGGTACTTCTGAGGAAGATGTTGAATGCCCTACCAAATTGCAATTACACAAATGCCATATTGACCAAATTCAATATGGCAGTGGAAAATAAAAGAAAATAGTTGTGAAATAAATTTTAGTTATTAACATCCTCAGTTTTGCAACATAAATAGACTTGGAAAATTTCTTTGATAATGTACTATCCTATGTCATTTTGCTGTCAACGTGTGTTCCTAACAACTTAGCGTTCTAACATAATTAAGAAAAAACATAAGAAACAAGGATGAATCAAAATGTTTAGGAATACGGAATCCAATAATGACTCTCTTTCTGTATGGTTCAACAGAAAATTATCATCATTAATCAGTTAAACTTAGATACTAAAACATAAACCTTTTATCCACTTCACATTCATATAAAAACTAATAAGATTTTTTCGCAAATGCGAGCTAACTAATTTGGTATGAAGACATCTCCTTGTAGCAAATCACTGGTCTATGCATGGCAATTTAAATAATGATGACTGATTAACAAATATACCATGTGATATTCCATATTACATGAATTCATATGAAAACAACATGATTAATGAATGTTTAATAAGTTTAATTGATATTTTGTCAATTGCAGTCATATGTACAATGTAAAAATATACTGTATATTTCAGATTCTCAAATAAATGTATAAAAAAGTCAAAGCATGATTTCTGAAAGTTAGTTAGAAAGGCACAAAATGAATTATAATAATTTATCATCTCAAAGTAATATGGTAAATTAATTAATAACTTGCAAATAGTAAACATTATAAGAAAATGTATCCATGATTTTAATTTAGTCATTCATACAGACCTAGATATGCACACAGTGAAAGAGATGTGACCCCATCATGCTATTAACATAGGAAATATCATAAGAAATGTAACCTTTTATCAAGAAGATGATTTTGAAATGTTGAAATTTTCATTTATTAACAGAGTTAATATTAAATAAAGCTGTAATAATGTTTTAAAATCAATATGAATCACATTTAAAGATGCAATGATAAATGCAAATATATTACCCAATTTCAAGCCAAATTTCTCTTGTTTCGAGGTCAGGCTCAAGTCCAGAGTCATCTAGTCCTCCATAATATGTCACATACAGTTTCTTTGGGTCTATATGAAATACTTCGTTCAACTGCTCCCATGCAAATTTACAAGCATCCCTCTGCAATTACATAAAATGATAAATGATGGGAAAAATAATGATTATAAGTAACATTAAACCTATTTTGATAAAAATGAAATAAGTATTCAAGTCTATTAGATAGAAATTTTCTTGTTCTTTACAGTCTACTTTTAATTATATCTAAGCAGTTCTAAGTTGTCATAAATTGTTTTTTCTGGATAGTCAAGCCTAACACTTTTGTGGTGCTTTTGAATAACTGAAGAATATTCAAAAGGGATCATAATTTTTTATTATAATAATTTATTTAGCAATTAATATTTTATTTACCTATACGTAGTCCAATGTGAACAGTGTATGCAAAGTTTCACTGATTTAATGCATCTCCAGCAACAAATACATGTTCTGTTCACACATGGCAACAATGGAGGTAACACTCACCATGCAATATGCTGCATTGATATTTTTGATTTTTCCTAAACAAATTAACAACCGAGTTCTGCGTAATGATAGAGAAGGCTTATGGAGTCTATTCTTTTCTAAAGCATAGATAGAAGAAAGTTTCAAATGTTTAAAGAGGTAAAACAATTACAAAAAAAGATGGAACCAGAGATCCAGTCTTCTACAGAGGACATATTCTAACACTACTGCTGTCACTAAGAGAGAGAAAATGGGAAGATTGCCAAATAGTATTCAGAGTGCTACATATTAGAAATATTGAAATTTTCATTGGTGCCACCCATAAATTAATGACAAAAGATTTTGTAAATAAAAATTTATGAACTCTTTATTTTATCGTAACGCAGTATCTTCGAAAGTACTTCAATTTTCTCTACGATGCCTCCCCGAATAAGTAAACTTTTCTACCAGTTCCAACTTATGCACCTCTAGTCTGATATTTAGCTCAGCCTTTTTACTTCTTGAGAAACTCGTTACTTCATTTTCATCCCAAATCTCTCACATTGTTTCTGTAAAGCATTCGACACAGTTTGGAGTCCTTCGATTGAATGACTGAGCTTGATCAACCAAGAATCTGACTTGATAATTCCCTAACCACTTATATACCAGATGCCACCACTTACCATGCCCGTTTTACCATCTGCTTTGAGTACAAGATAAAAAGAACAGATGTCGGTGGAGAGCCATGTCTTACACCCCTGCCTAACTGTGCCCATCCAGATTCCTCAGCTGCTACCCTTATGTGGCCTGAGCCATATAAAGGTTTCTAATAGAGACGTAGACCTATCCTTCCAATCCACTACTTTTTTTGCAAAACTTCCATACATTTAGGCAACTCTACTTTATTGAGTTTTTTCTCAATATCTACATGGCATCTGTAAACATCCTGATTAAGCTCTATTCCATTTGATCATTATCTTAATTACGGCTATAGTATTATGAGTCCCTCTACCTCTCCTAAAGCCGAACTTCTCTTCACTTAGGTATTCTTCTACCCTTCTCTCCAGCCTTTCACTGAAGATTCTTAGAATGGTCTTGGCTGCATGAGATATCAAACTAAATGTCCTATAGTCCTCACATTCTACTGTTTTGCTTTCCTTGGCTATTGGAATTAATATCCACCAAGCAAAATTTTATGGCCACATTCCTTTATTGTAAATTCTTCAAATTAGCTCATCAAAATTCTTCTTCCTCATTTTTCTAAACCCTCGAGTAGGTCTGATGGTAAATTATCCTCACCCACTGCCTTATTCCTCTTCATTTCCTACTGGGCCTTTATATCTTGCTATCTTATAATTGGGCCTAAGCTATCTTCATTTATTTTCCCTTCATTCTCTAAATCTAAGTGAAAGGATGGAGTGGAGTCTATATACATCTTTTGAGAATTTCTTCCTGTTCTATTTATCTTTTATAAATTATCCCTTTTGGTAGGAATTATATTTCCTGTTCATTTTACTGACAAGGCTTTAACTTTCCTTAATATATATTAAGCATCCCTGCCTCTGTAAATTATTCTTGCACTCACAGTTCTTTCCACCATGCTTCTTTCACTTTATTAGTTTCTCACCTCAATTCATTATTCGTCTCTTGGTATTTACGCCTACTGTCCTACATATTGATGTTTTTCCACTTTCTATGCTCTGACATCTTTCTAATCATCATCTCCATAATCCAAGGCATTTTAATTCTCTTTTGGTTGAGTCTTCCTATTACTTTTCCGGTAACTCTCGTAATACCCTCTCTAAGGATTTCCCACCTTTGTTCCACTGTCCCACTTTGGTTATCCTTGTTTAGAAGACTATATATTGATTCCTGATACTCTTTCCACTTTGTTCTTGTTAAAGCTTTTAGATTCTACTTCTCTAATCTCTTTTTCGTTCCTCTGGAATTTAACAAGGCAATTTTCCATAACCAAATTGTGGTCTGAGTCCTCATCTGCTAACAGATAACATTTACAGTTAAAAACTGCTCCTAAATTTAGTGGTTTCAGGTGTGACTTCATAGAAGTATTGAATACCCATTATGAAATGATTATAACTTGGTACTGTTCAGCAGATTTATTAGCAAATTGCGACCGGTTTCACCTTCAATGAGGCATCATCTGGCATATTTGAAGGCTTTCACTCATACATATGTACATTTTTCAGAGAAAACAAAGTAACCACTGGGACTAGGGTAGTGCATGGAGAGGAAGTGGACTGGGGAAGAGGGGGGGTGGGTTTGGGGGTGGGGGTCTGGGTGGGGCAACATTCCCATGTGGACCCCAGGGAGAGGAACAATTGGAAATAATTTTCCCTGGAACAATGGGAAATGATTCAGTTATTAAAAGTGCATGATGTTAAGTTGTTCAATGACCATCTGTATCCTTTTACCTTGCCTCTTTTGTCGCCCCTTCCCTTTCCTCAGGGTAAAGGCTGGCAGGTACTTCCCCTTTGAATACCCCTCATCTTCCTAGCCAACACCCACAAGTCACTACACTCCCATCCCCTGACCAGGGCCCTCAATGGTTCATAGTCCCTTAACCTCCACCCCCAACTCCAAAGAAACTTTAATCCCCCTCTTTAAACATTTCTCTCATATCCATTCCCC
>WURS02017206.1:0-12107 GCA_011762765.2 Rhinocypha anisoptera | reverse complement strand
GTAAATATAAAATGGGATAGGAATTTGGAAAGAGGATAGGAAAACATATAAAGATGAACACAAGGGAATAGTATTTTACACGAAAAAAATATGCCACGACCAGGAATCGAACCCGGGACCATCCGATTACATGTCGGATGCTCTTACCATCTGAGCTATCGTGTCAGTCACGGGAAAACTCAAGTGACACGGTAGCTCAGATGGTAAGAGCATCCGACATTTAATCGGAAGGTCCTGGGTTCGATTTCTGGTTGTTGCATATTTTTTCCGTGTAAAATACTATTCCCTTGTGTTCATCTTTATATGTTTTCCTATCTTCTTTCCAAATTCCTATCCCATTTTATATATACATATATATATATATAATATTGGGTGATTAAGTACAGTAGATCCCCAAATTACGATGGCTCTACAATGTGATTATATTATCATCGATAAGTGTGGTTTCATCCTAGTACCCTATATTTAGACAATTATAAATATGTTTTACGATTCCCCATGAAAGGAACAGTGTAAATTTCCGTCGATTTTTAATAGAAAAAATGAACATTGCTACACATTTCACTAATATATGCCGTTTCATAATTCTATGAGATGTAAAACTTATTTTCACAAGGTATATTTTTTTACCAGACGAAAATTCTACTACATTGTTTTATAAACCGTGGATCTTTATGGAGATATGCTACCTGAACAGGTAGTCGTTCCGACGTAGCCTTATATTACATTTTTATCGAATGTTAATTGTTAGGAGAATTGGACCCAATTTATACTTATTTCAATTACAAAAAGTTGTCTCCAAAATATATGCAATCAACTTTCTGAAAGTTCCAAGTTTTATTTCCACAAAATAACGTATTTTGACGTTTCTCATGTCCCAAAATATATAAATCAATCATACTATTAATTTGAAACCACACAATGACTAACAAAACGGAAGACTTAATTGTCTGGAAAGGTTTCATAAATTTTGGAACATAACATTTTGGTTTTTATTAACATGAATAAATAAATGATATTGAACTGTTTAAATTAATAACAGGAAGTTAATTAATACATTTTGATTATAAAATTTGTGTACAGAGTTAATCTTTATTTTAAATAATTAGATACTCTCAATCACCCTTTATCCCTTTAAAGTTGATTATCAGCGGATTAAGGCGAAAATTCAATTTGAAAGTGTAGCTCATATTCTGTCAAAAAGTGATGTCAAATTTCCAACTCAGATTCCTTTCCTTTCTTTTAATGTTCTAAATATTGTTTTTTGTAAATCCTAAGGGAAATATGATTATATTAAATATTATTAATGCGTGAGAGACTCAATTCTTAAAATTTTAACGTCGTTAGCTTCTACAAAGACAAATCATTCCTTATCCTCAGAAACTTTACATCACATTGCAAGCGGAGATAGGTGAAGGGGTAGGAGTAACGAACTTGGTTACAAAGTTGAGGATTCCCAGTTGAAACCCGCAAAATGTTTGAAAAATATTACAAGATCTCTTATAAGAAAGGGAAAAAAATTACTCCTAAAATTTCAATAAAGACTCCATTTGTGAAAGGTAGGACTTTAACGATAGAGGAATATAATGGATGTAGCATATAATGGTTTGTTCGAAATTAAATATTGGCGAGAGTGAAGTTCTCGGAATCGGTCAGAAGCACCTGGGGTAGTGCACTCACCGGCCAAACCATGGGTCGCGGGTTCGAGAACCGCCCAGGCTCTGGTTTTTGTTGTTATGTTTGAATAAAATTATTTGTTTATTAAATGAAGAGGTGCGCAATGATCATGACCGTCGAAGCACCCTATAAATTAAAATAATACTGCTAGTAGAGTAATTTATTCGGGAAATTCGAACATAAAAAAGATCATCCTTAATTTACGAGGTCCATTAAAGTTGTAAGACCTCCAATTTTTTTTCTCCGGACTGGAAACAGATAGAATCATGCGGTTTGTTTTAAAATGAGCGGACACTCTAGGTCAGTGCGTTACAGAAATAACAGCATTGTACAACAGACAAAACCTCTTGCGGCAGCCGCGAGAATGTGAGAATCGTTTTCGATACTTAAAATGGCGACTTTTTAGTTACATGACCAGTGTGTAATCATTCCTGGTGTGACACCGATTGAAAGTTATCGCCAGTTGAAGGAGACATGTAATGATGGAGTCATGGATGTGTCGAAAGTGCGTTTATTAGTGCGACAGTTTAAAGAAGGCAGAATATCATGTGACAACGAACCAAAACAATCTCGGCCTCGCACATCGACACCGTCACAGCGATTTTCCAGTGGTCAAAACAGACTCCTAAAGAAGCCTTCTCCGCGGCCATAGAATCATGGCGTCGACGTTGCGAAAAATGTGTATGGCTACAGGGAGTTACGTTAGGAAATAACACAAGTTTCATTGTTTTTAAGGTGAATAATTAGTTAGAAAAAATCGGAGGTCTTATAACTTGAATGCACTTCGTATAGGTCCTAGGAGTCAGTAAAATAAAATATACCGATGATTGCTAGAGCGAGTGAGTATCGAATATGATATAATAGCTTAAAGAAGGCCTTAGCGGGCGCTATACTAATGCAGGGATGTGTTTGAAGAATGAAGTAATGTTGACGCTATATCGAAATGAACTCGAGGGTTAATTTGTAAGAAGTAACCACGAACCCCTCGATAAGGCTAGTTGTATGTGTCAATCATAGAGAAGAGGGAATAGAAGAAATATATGAACATTTGAAAGAAACCCTCAACATTTAGAAAGGAAATGCGAACCTAGTTATAATTGGTGATTGGTACGACCAGATTTACGTAGGCGTAAGAGGGCAGTGAAGAACGCCGTTAACCACTCTTATATTAATTCCATCTTTTTCCGACCTGTTTCTCACACTCAATGGACTGCTTTCACTCACTGAACTCAATGCCCACATCATTTCTGTTTGTCTTCAGTTTGGTCTCTACGTGAATTTCCTTCACAGGCTTTTCTTGACCCCTCAGGATTTAATTCTAATTTTTATCAGTTTAAAATAGAAGAATTGAGAATTGTTGGTTGATGTAATTCAGGGACCTATAGTCTCACGACGGCATGCTAAACTCAGGGACATGAAAGACATCACTCGAAGCCCATCGGCTTGGCTGTAGTAAAGCAGCCGTGAGATGACATTATTATTGCGTCAGAGAAGCAATATAGCGTTTCCGCAGAGTAATATCAACGCAGGTGAACGGGAGGAATTCGCGAATTTCATTGTCTAACCTCGTATCTTTAGTAAGCACCGACGTTTCTATGGCTAACTCGGGCATCACGATGAAGTATGATACTTCACTCTGAAACGATGGGGGTCTTGGCTATCACTGACCTGGCGATGGGGGCCTTGGCCATCACAGCGCTTACTAACTCAATGACGCGGTATGGAATGAGAGAGCTCCTCCTGCGGGTATTCCAACGTAGTTCTTTCCTTACGATGTAATTAAAATTTAAGGCGAAGCTATATAAGGCGAACCGAAGTGTAGTAAGCTGGGCAGTACCGTAAAAACTGTTCCCCTTCGCAATAGGGGGACATATGGGGGACGTCACCCACCCCTTTGACGAGGGAAACTAATTGCTCTGTCGGACGCAGAGGAAACGACTTCTGCCTTCGGCTGAATGGGAAATGAAGTGATCATTTGCTCTGCAACTTGACGACATTATTAAAGGTCATTCCGTACACTTAAGTAGTCAGCGTCGGGGATGGGAGGAGGACAAGGCCGTGACCTTTGTAGGGGCGCACTCAAGGGAAGAATATGCTGGGGCAGAGGGCGGGGAAGACGTCGGACCCAAAGCGTTTCCGCTGCCTTCGTCGTCGTCGTCGTCGGAGACAGGCATAGGAAGGTGGGAGGGAAGAGAGGTGTTTAAGACGGGAGAGGCGTAGAGATTCGGCTTGCCCTTGGTTCGGAGAAGTTGAAGGATTAGGGGACAAAGATGCGAGGTGGATGCGTCGGGTGGAAGGAAAAGGGATTATACGGAGGTAGAGACGAGATGACAGCGGACGTACTAATTGTTCTTATCACCATCCCCTCTTAATTTTTCGTTCGATCAAATATAACATGCAGAATCTAAAAGGTTCATATAGTTTACACCTTTAAAACTCTTTCAAAAACTTCAACATCACTTTCCAAAACAAAAAAAAACCTTTCGACGCTTTCAAGAGATGGTGTTTATCAGAAAAAGAATACTCTACGAATGATAGGGGAGCCACAGGAGGATGCTTGTATAGAAATAATAACACTTGGTTGTATTCCACCTTGTAATCAATAAAACTCGACCGCTTTCGACCTTTTCAGGTCATTCTAAAGAGGTTAGAAAATCTCTTGAGAGTTAGAAAACCGCTTGAGAATGACGTGAAAAGTTCGAAACCGGTTGAGTTTTAAAAAATAATACGGTGGAATACAACCAAGTGCTTTTATTTCTATAATGTCTATCTTTCACAAAGTTGACTTGCCGACCATTGATTTTATTAGGATGCTTGTAGTTTGGAATTCATTTCTGTGACCGTCAATAAAAAATATAGTATCAACACTTGAGATAGTATGATGAAGAAATTAACGTATCACTTCAGCAGCGGAGAGAAATTTGCTGAACGTGAGCATTTCGACTTAGTGAATCATCACAGTAATAATAAAATAAAGTTTCGTCATAGGCCAGGAGGTTAACATGTCAGCCTGACACGTCCCCCAACATCTTGTGCCAATCACTTATTTTATGAAAACTTATTCCTTCCTTCAAATTCGTCCTCTTTCCTTGCTTCCAATAAACGTCCATTTCGCGGTTTCATTATACAGGATTTACTTTCTCCAGCAGTGTCCACAAAAATCTTTCTTATTTTCTATTTTATTTTTCGTCGATGTTTAATTTATTCCTGCCCGTCTACTTTTTCTACGATTTTCACTTTTTTTCATGTAACTCTTTCCTTCCCATACTCCTCTATATCCGTAACTCAAATGACTCGTCCTCTTTCACATTACCCCCTAAACGTCTATGTCTCAGCTGCATAAAGATTTATGCGTCACACAAAAAATTTTACATCCTGTTCCTCAGTCATTGGTTCCTCTAACGTCTGGGTAATATTTTTTCATCGAGTGCTTTGTTTGCCATTCCTATTCTCATATTTACCTCTTGGTTTCACCCCATATATTCCTTTACAGTGCATCACAAATACTTAAAATATGATACTTCAACTTCCTTTCCATTAACTTACTTAACATCTTCTTCGACTAATGCCCTTTTCTATTGCTTTTTGCCTTTTTTGTGTTTGTCTTCATCCAAAACACTTCATAGCTTTTATGTTACTTCCTAATAATTCCATTTGTTCGTTCTCTACCAACAATAGTAGAGAATGTGAATGACATCTTAGGCATATATGTATACTCTAGTTTCTTTCCTCCAATACTTATACGTTTCCTACATCTGAACTATTTAATTTTAGTAACTTAAATCAACTAATACTGGCGACATATAACACCCTTGTAGTAACCCATTCCTCTGCCATGTTCCCCTCTGCCATCTGGTAGGGGAGGGTGCTTGACGAGGATATTGGGTGTCTCCAGTCGTCATCAGGGATATCGAAGTTCCCAAGAATTGTCAAATATTATTTGGGGAACGAAAATTAAAATTAAACTAGCGGAGCATTAATTATATTTTTTATGAATATAATGATGGCTGTAATGTGCTTTTCAGCAGATGCTCTACTATGTGCCGCAGTTAAATAATGTGGTAATCCGTTTCGAAATTTTTTTCCGGTGAAAACGTGTTGATAATTTTCATACGTTTGCCTTAGTCTAACTCACTTTAAAATCAGCGTAGAATACACTTTAATATTACTTTTATGAAACACTAAAAACAATGAAGAAATATACAATTTTGACGTATTGAGCAGCTTTGTAATTGACTTTTTAAGGGCTTAGGGAAAAAATTCTCATTCGCAAACTGCTATAACATTAACTATTTCCTTTATTAGTTATTCAATTACTGTGCCAAGATGCTTGCCTCTTATTATATCACGTGTTCCACCTCTTAAAGCACATACTGTATAATAAAGTCAAGCGTGGATTCAACACGCCTGACAATAATATTATTTCTCATTATGGAAGGTGTTTTCGAGAGAGTCTAACCACTTCCAGTGATCGCGTGGTGAAGGTTTCGCTCCTTTGACGATTGGGGAGATGTATCTCTCCTTACGGATTCGCGCATGCGAGTGGAGGGGGGGGGCAGAATCTCCACTTCCCCTCTGCTCATCCTGCAGCCGGGACTTCAAAGGGTGCCTTCGGCACAAAGACACACACACACACATATATATACAGTCGCACTCGCCGGCTTGGGGGTATCCCCTCACCCCCGCTATTCGTCGTCCAAGTGTGAGTACTCGCTCTTCCTCGAACGACTCTTTCCTGGGCTCCCCCCTCTCTCTCTCCGACGGTTCTCACCTCCTCCTTCCCTCCCTCCCTATCGCCCCCCTCCCTTCATCCCTCCCACTCTTCCGCCCGTGGGCTGCATCTCTCCATCCAGGTGGCCTCCCGGGGGAAATTCCCTCCTTGCCTACATTCGGAAAAAGTGCGCTCGCTGTTGTGCTTCTGCGGATTTTTTCCCGTCACTTCAAAGCGCTTTCAAAGTCAACGGAATAAGAAAACCTTCGCCGTCGTTAATCAGGGTCTTCTACCGAGGAGTCTTCTGTGGAGGGCAGGAGTACCGGCAATAGTAATGAATGAATCGCCATTTTCATTTATATTAATGAATAAAACAAATATAACCTTAACGTTAATAGAAATTAATGAAGGTTACAAATCTACTCTAAAATTTTGTAGGAAGACTAATATTATTTTTAAGTTCGCTATAAAAACCCAGACTCAAATCGTGTTTTGGATTTAAATGATTATTTAATTTATTCCTCTGCAAATATTATTCATATAGGATATCTATAATTAGATGTATGACCGTTTAGAAAAATTATAGTTTGTATAAGGACTTATTTGTCGAAATAAATTTAAGATAAGATTTATAACTCACTTATTATATTTTAACTCAGATTGAAATAAATATTGTGAGCCTCTATGCCGTTTTCTATCCTAGTTTTCCTTTGGGTTTTGTTGTTTCCTCCCGAGAACATCTCCACGCATCCGTAATCCTCTTAGCCCCAAAATATACGAATGTTGGAAAATTTTAAGCGTGAAGTTGAATATATATATCAGACCATTTTACAAATGTTTCAGTCAAGTTCATGAATTGTATTCGTTAAGCGGGTGCAAGGAGAAAATTAATAAGCCCGTGATGCACAGCAACCCGGTGTAATAGCCATTACCAACTCTAGAGAGGTCGGTCATTATTCCATGTAGAAATATGGGGTACGCAAGTGGCTTAAGCAGCTTGCATAAAAGAACGCTTAGCATCAGATTTAGCCAGTTTATTTAGATCAAGGGCAGGAGATTAGGAACTAAATGAAACTCAGGGTGGCATGAGCCGAAGGTTAATGAAGCCAGTTATTTTCACGTGGCTCAAGATGCAAAACAGTGCATTAAATGCTCTTATGGTTGGATTCCTCGATGGTCTCGTGCAAAATTAAAGAGTAGAGTAAGTGGAGTTAGTCATCATGACCCTGGTAACAACGTGCGGCATACGATAAGGCACAATGTGAGTGCAAGACAGTTCATTTACATGAAGTCTCAGCAGTCACATGAAAAAGCTTCTGTTTTTCCATTTTGTTCTATGGTACGAGAAAAAATAATTGATGTTTCCGTGAGTACTATTCCGAATATTTTTCAATATTATGACTTATTTCTTTCTCATACACGTGTTGTCATTAACTAGTAACAAGGAAAATTTTTCGTGTTTACGCAGCAACTGCGAAATTAATTTGGCGACCTATTTTATGGTCACTAATTGGGTTTACAGCGGATTGGACAAAATCCTTGCGGAACAAATGAAGGGTCACTTACTTCGGTGAGCAGGCAGGTAGTAATTGAGGGCCCGGCGTGTGTAAGTATTTCCACTCCACTCGAGAGGACATATGACTCAAATAAATGATAAAATTAAAACTATCTATCTTTGTCATTATTTCCCATGCTTTTCTCAGAGCAAATAAATAGGAATTATTTGTCGCAAGGAACGCAATTTTCATTATATGAAGAATAGATTATCGATAAAAAATTTTCAGTAAATTAATTTGTTTTATGAATCTAGCGGTATGTTATTTTAGCTCATTCTGGCTAACGAAATCAAGAATAAACATTTTAAATTTATCAGCCGGTTACGAGGGCAGTTAAATAAATAGTTTATAATAAATTTCGATTAAATACAATTTCACGTACAAACATTTAATTCTGTCATACCATTAGGCTACTTTATACATTTATATGTGATCCAAGTCTCACTAATTTCAATTCAGAGTTGCGGCTGAGTCATTTACTCGTATAAATACAAGAAACCTGTTCAATTTGCCTACTACAGCAATGGTGTTAACATGTAACAAGCAAAATGATGCATTGGAATTCGGCTTTGTAAGCGACTCTCTATACTTACGTAATGCTATAGGAGGCTTAAGGGGCATTTTTCTCTCATTCGAAAAAGCAAGGATATGGTTTAATACGGTAAATGAGGGGAGACTATCAATTCCATGGGTACGTAGACCTGAGCTCCAGACCTTGCTCTGACGGAAGCAGACATTAACACTGTTTCCATTACGAGAGAAGTAATCTAGTAAGGGCAGTAGGAGAATTATAAAAAATTTAATTGGACTATACCCATGTGGTAGATACCAAAAAATTCACTTAAAAATTGTTTGTGCGCAGTGGATTCAAATAATGAGTTTCTGTTTATCACTGCATATGAAATACGATATTACTAAAGTTTAAACTGAGAGAAAATTATAGATTAGAATGTTCAGAAATACTATCATCTAACGTCCAAAATGGTGGCTTCTGCTGGTAATATTTTGGTAATTAACTTTCATTATTTAAAGAATGGCATGTCTCTCATACCGTAGTAACACATAAAATTAGATGTGGCATTCTATTGGGATGCACTGAAAGTTCTCCCAGGTCACATTTACAAGAAACAGGAAGAAACAGGGTATCAGAATATTGCACAGTCGTCTCTCGAAAAATTTATTTCCTATTATCTCGCGAAAGTCAAAGTTAAATATAAACGTAGCGAAATGAAAAATCCAACTTGGTAAATTTCCACAATTTATTTTTGCTGACCAAAAATATATAGTGGAAATTTACCAAGTTGGTTTGTTCAATTTGCTACGATGAGTCGTTTCCACCATGTAACGGCCGATACGTGAAATATAAACCATTTTTACTGTGTTGCAAATATGTAATTATGTTAAATTATTTCTTATTATATTGTTAAAATTTAATTTAAGAACATATATTTACTAGAATTTAAACCTAAGAACCCTTAAATGAACACCCGCCATGGCATTGTTAGCCTCTCTCTACCTCTCTGTAAAAAATCAAATGAAATTCGGAGATACTCATGTATTTTCATTTTTATATCGTAGTTGTTCACGTCTAGAAGATCTCATGTATTTAATTTCAGAATGTGATTCCAAAGCTCTTGTTTTTTCGCTCGTTGTTTATATTCCCTGACCAGTTTTCCCTTGTTCACAAACTCCTCTTCATTTATCTTCTTACCCTGGTCTGTTTTCTCTCTCTACTTTCGTCCTTTCTTGGAGAGCTCTCCTTCTTGCAACTCTGAGACACGCTTCTTAAGTATCGTAAAAACGTTTTATTAACAATTTTGAACTCAATAGGTGCATTTTACCGTAGTAATTACAGATTTTTTACTGTAATTAACAAAACATTTTTTCATAATCATAGTATAATTACAAATACTTATTAATAAATCTCATAGATTCACCAAAAGGTAACCGCAATGACATATTCGTTGCTGAATTAAATAATTGTATAAGAAAAAATCTTCAGTGACTTGGTAATACTGACGTTGAAAATAACTGTAGATACTATTGTAGGAAATAGTAAATGCATATTGGTATAGTTGAAAAAATATTCTGGGGAATGAGAATACCTAAAAAAAAATGAAAATCTAAAAACAGAAATTTAGGAAAAATTGGGGGATTTGTAACTTCAAGAAGTAGGTGATAAAAGCGGAAATGTAAAAGAACTGCTTCAAATCAAGAGGGGCTATGAAACATTTTAGGAATAATTAGCGAACTAAAAGCAATGTAATTTGAAGCTCATCATTTTTCAAACTTTTATAATAACCACTCTGCCTTAAGGTAATGAGTAACCACTTCAAAGAGCATCTGTAAAAGGAAACTTGGAAGAAGATTTAGATGATAAAGGGAAATGGAAAGAGATTTGGAATAATTTTCCATAGGGATCTCAATCTCAATTTCCATGAGGATTTATATAAGGCAAAATTTCAGAAAATGTATCAGGGAAAGGAGCAGAAAACAACACCAAAGAAACTTACTGCTAAAGTATGCCAAAAAAATCGTTGCATTACTTTGAAATTTCACATATGTTTATATAAAAGTACGTCATTTTGTCACCTTGAATTTAGAGAATGCCATTATATGGATAAAGCTTTTAGTAGTATTTTTATCTTAGGGTGTTTCGACGGGTATGGTCATTTTACATATCTTAAATCATAGACAGAACCAACTTGGACAGACACAACACCCATGCCTTGAACGGGACTGGAACCCTCGACCTGATCATGCATACCGGATCTAATTGTGACCAAAGGTCCAAAGATTGTTGTAGACGCTCAGGTGATGTGCGAGTAGGTCTATCTAAGTAAGACGAACGCCTGGAAGGTGATGAAGTGCCAGGGAAGCAAATCTCTCATCCATAATATCAAGGAGATTAAGGGCCTGCATGGGACTGAGGTGATCGCGATCGCCTTGAGCTGTCGATGGATATGAATCAAGAGATCGCTTTGGGATGCCTTGAAAGCCTGGTTAATTAGAAGTGACATCAAAATACTGACCAGTCGACTAATTTTGGGAGATCTCATTTCCCTGAACGTATTCAATAAGCACACCCGCAGCAGACCTTTAGCCGAAGGAGCCGGGGGTAGGATGCTGGATGCAAGACCATTATCCGTCTGCAGTGGTTGCCGCCTTCCCTGATAGACGAAATCAGGTGGTGTGGTTTTTAGTGGGTATGGACCGGGTTCCATTCTTCTCAGGGCCACCTTCCCTAATAGTGCGTAAATGCATTTTCCACACCACCGCCGCAAAAAAAAAGCCAGCGAACCGGTACCCCCAGGGTAACCCGGTTCGCTATAGATAGAGCTTTTATATTATGTTGATACGAGGTGGAGGTAGAAGGGAGTAACTGTTTGGTGAATAGACAACAGTCGGTATATCAAACAATAAAAACTTTGTAGTTTTCACAAAATTTACTCTTGATGAAGAATAAATTTTATGCAAAAATTACAGTTTTTATTGTTTCTGTCAAGAATTTTCACTACGTAAAGCCTAAAACTATTGAACAGTCGGCATAATGCATTATTCATAAATTGTTATTTCAATTATTGGGTTATATATAAGAAGAAGATAGGAACATGATGTATTCCCACTTTATTTCCTCTACTTTCTTTTGACTGGACGGAATTGCTCAGTGCTTGACACCTTCTCGCTTTTCGATTGCATTTCCACCCAAATCTGCCTGCCACGGATGAAGTTGGAATGAAATGTTCTATATTCGTGGTGACCCTTTTTCCACAATCCCTGTCTGCTTCCGCTCGGGGCATTAAAGATTAAATGCAAAGGATTTTCCAGAAATGGAGAACAGAGTATCCTCTCCCCCGGCGTGGGATTCCGACTCTCCGATACTTCCTTCTCAGCTTTATAAATGCCAGGTCGCCATTCAATGTGGACCACGGGGCTGGAAAGCAGAGAGGAGTAATAAATATAGACGTAGAAGCGGGAGACGGAGAGCGAAGATCAGGGAGGAAAGGTGGATGGAAGGGGTACTCGGAGATGCAATGGGTTGCTGACGGTTGTAATAGAGGGCAGAATGTTGGGTAAGCGGGGTAGGGGTAGGAAGAAAGAATGGGGATATTGGACTGACTGGATAGGGGGTAGGAGATGTTACGCGGCCAACCTGAGCTAAT
>WURS02017196.1:0-12107 GCA_011762765.2 Rhinocypha anisoptera | reverse complement strand
GCCCTATGAGGGAAAACTATCCCTTTGCATTCCTCAGCCACAGTGTTTAACCAAATTTTCCACTCCCGTGCCTGCCTTTGTCGTGCGAGTGCAACAGTCATCCGGTCGCCAACAAATTGTAAATTTCAGCATATATTTTTATAGAATTGGTAAATGCCAATTGTAAATGCGTGATATTATATAGCTATATAAATACATGACATATGATGATACATACATATGATGACAAAGATATAAAACTATGTTTTCAATTGACCATATATTTTGGGAAATTCATTATAGGAATAACCTAATATCTCCGATTCATCAAGTAGTAATAACATTATTTAATAAGCTTTGTGTCCCTCTTTTGGAAATTCTATGGCTGGTGTAACAAATTGTAAATTTCAGCATACCTTTTTATCGGATAGGTGAATGCCAATTGTAAAAGCGTGACATTATATAAATATTTAAATATGTGTATGATGACAAAAGTTTTAAACTATGCTTTCAATTGACCAAATATTTTGGGAAATTCATTATAAGGATAACCTAATTTCTCCGATTCATCAATTCGACATAACATCAATATATACTTTTCCTGGTTACATATGTTAAGGAGCACCTTTCAAAATTTTAAATAAATTCACACTACCATAGCCATCAAACTCTTACTCTCCTGAACTTACGCATCTATTATAACAGAACCAAAGTAGCAAACCTGGGGCTTAAGTCAATGGGACCAATACTATATAATAAACTACCAACAATATACAAAGAAATAAAAAATATGGCTTTATTTAAAAAAGAAGTAAAAAAATTCCTTACCCAGGTAAAATATTATAGTATTTCTTAATTTATACAAGACAAATTGTAATATTTCATTGTATTTTTTTTACTTTGTTTTTTGTTTTATATATATATATAAATATTAAAGAAGGGACATTTTAAAGAAGTCACATAATGATTCAAAATGGGTTGTTTTTAAATCAATACATTTTTATTTAGTGAAGGCTTTCTTTGTATTCTAATCTCTAAGATAATCCTGAAATTATAAGTTTATATTGTTCATCTATTTCTACCAAAACCAATATGCTCATTAATTATATACATCTCCTTTTCCACTCTATTCTTCATATATTGTCTCTTTGACATGGGGAAAATAATATTCTTCCTGAAGTCCACCTTTATTTATGCATTAAATAAATCAGTTTTTGTGAAATTTCAGCCATTCACAAAGCCTTGATTTCCCAATGGCATTTACTGCAAGCCAAATTGTCTCCTACGAATTGTTTTCTATCATTATGATCATAAAATTTTCTTGCTTTGGCTGTTCTGTCGCTATTCTGTCATCTCAAGTTTGTATGATTTCCTACTTTTTCTTCAAGGGGAACATACTCCAATTCTTCATGCAGGCTCTTCAACTTATCATCACTGACACTTTTTTATCTCAGAATTATGTCATTTATTTCATTTTTTTTTAGATACTATACCTCATTTTAAAAATTTTAATCCTTTCTCTGTCATCTCTTACGATCTACTTTTCATCCTTTATCTAATCCATTATTTAATGTAATTCAGCCTGCATATTCACGATATAGATCAAATTAATGAGTGGACAATTACCAATAAAATGAAAATAAATGTCGATAAGAGTGTACAAATCCGATTTACAAATAAACAAGTGGAATTTAATTAGGAGTATAAGTTGAATGGTGATCCGATGAAAAAATCAGAAAGCTGTAAATACCTGGGCATCTTACTAACAAAGGATCTGGGATGGGGGACTCACATAGAGGTTGTTGGGAAAGCTTGCAAGACTCCACTTTGTTATTCGAAATATAAGAGGATGCACAAAGGAAGGCATGTGCATGTACAAGTGAAGGAATTAGCGTATTTCACTGCCATAAGACCACTCCACGAGTACACCACAAATATATGGGATCCGTGCAATTTACAAAACATAAAGAGTTTGGAAAAAGTTCAAAGAAAAGCCGCAAGATTATGTGCTGAGGAGACACAAAAAAGTGACAGTGTAAGCTCATTGCTGAAAGAACTGGGTTTGAACTCTCCACAGGAAAGATTAATAGGGATATATAAATGCTACACCAAAAATGTAGCATGGAGAGAGATGAGTAAAAGGTTGGAGCCGCCAAAAATTGTTTCGAAAAACGACCACCCCTAAAGATGTCATTAAGGTACAAAAAAACAAACATTGCCAAGAATTGTTAAAATATATATATATCTATATTATATGAATTCCTAAGAGATTATGTATTCAAGAATACATAATAATATATATATATATACATACATATATTTAACATTTTGGCAAAAAGAATTTTTTATTGAATTCTTGAAAGAGATAACATTGCATGGTAATAGTTTTACAACTTCTTCTGGTAAATTATTCCATTCGCTCACAGCCCAATTTAAAAAAGAAACGAGGATTCTTACTCCTTCACTGTTGAAGAGCTAACCCTAGAAAATTCAACTATGTGAGTGTTCCATCTTTTATTTATTTGAGTCTATGTTTCATTGTACTGTGTCTGTTCATCATATAATAGTGCTCATCTGAGTTTTTTGCGAGTATATATATATATATATATAATAATTGGTAAGCCGAAACTCCCATGTATATTCATTTGACTATCTGACCAATCATAAGACATGATATAATATGGTAACCTATTTTCCTTGCAATAATTGCAGTAAAAATCAGTAGAAAACCATGATATGAGATATGATATCCTACATTTTAAAGAGTTTTGTTACAATCAGGTTAAATCATGAATTAGAACTGTGGCTTCACCTTCTGCTTCCCATCTATTTGACTAAGTAAAAAACTTCTGCAATTGTTATATTTGTCTCTTGCTTTCATTACCATAATGTAGAATATGTATTATTTCTCTCAATTTGAGAACATCCTAATAACATTTTGGCAGATGAGGACTGAGGAATATACAGGGCAGAATTTCCTACCTACACAAGTTGGAGTGTCTTCGAACAGGTGATTACACCGAACATTGAGGGACATCAGTCAGAAATAAGTGGACGCCCTATTTTATTTATCTCATATACCTTTTCTTTTTCTCCTTATTTGCACCATCTCCATGAGTCGAAACATCCAAGGTTGGAGAAAGTGGTAGTTGGAAAATAAACTTTTTTATTTCTTCCAAATACTCTTTTTGAGGACTTGTGATAACTATGAATCATTCATCCAATTTTGCCTTCCCCTGCTTGTTTACGAGATAGAAGATTTATGAGAGTAATAGGTCAAAATTATTATTCTGAAAGAATCACTGTAATTTAGATCATTGCTTCTTATGAGCAAAGAAATTATATATTAGTTACATTTTGTAGATACGTTTGTGGTTTGTTTCATCATTGATTGAGATTCATATTTTAAAATATTTATACATTTTCCGTATATACAATCCACTGTTCTTGTATACAATCCTATAGATTTTAAAATTTCAGATTGGGATCGGAAATACACTCCTAAGAAAATATTTCCAAAGACTGATATTTCAGGAAATACATATTTACTTTTGTAAGACACTCTATCAAATGATTATAACATTATAAAACCGAATTAATGGTATAGATTTCGTTTATATAGACAACTGTATTTCCTAGAGACTCTTGCGAACAAATTTTTACAAAATTTGTAAAAAAATTTGTTCGCAAGTTCGCAATATATATCTTTTTTTCATGTTCAGACGTCATTCTTGAAACCATTTTAAGTCTTCCTGAGCCACAGGTTCGTCAGGAGGTGCTTTTAAATAAATGACTTCAATGACGAAACACACATCCATGCCCTGGGTGGAGAAAAATCCACCTAGTCGGGATTCGAACCCGCGACCTCCAGGTTGGCAGACGAGGACGTGTATAAATCCAAATTTTATTTTAGGTTATTATGTAAACATTTGGCATATGATTTATAAGAAAAAGTCACAATAAAACTTAATAGCGTGTGATTGATATAGGAGATATACGCATAAACATGGTATAACGTATTTCATTGACAAATACAGACTTAAGCCAATTATATTAAATCCATAGGTACAAATGAGCATGTCTGTACCAGTGGGGTTGGAATTCCGTCATTAGTGGATTTTTATTTTGAAAATAAATTCTCGATTTACTTACCTCCAAGTATAGTTTAGTTTTTATGGTCATCAATTACCTTTAATTATTGTCAAAAATTAACCTCACGGTATTTTTAAATATGAAACCTGAGTACTCTTTACAATTGCGGTTAACTTAAAAGTCGAAGGGGAAAATATTCGAAGCAAATTTTGTTTTTAAAAAAATTGACGTAACACGGAAGTCGATGTTGATTTTCTCTTGAAGTTAGTAATAAAAAGAGTTAAGTTGATTCATTTGATAAAAATGAAGATTTCAATTTGATAAATTTGAGCAGGAGCTTCTCTAAGACCCGGAAGCGCTTCTCCTGTGCGCCGGGGATCCGAGGATTTTATCTCTCCATGTACATGAGAACGGATGAGTTTAAAATAGCATTTGTGCGTCGACTCATTTCCTAATTTTCTATTTTCCGCTTTTTCACAAGAGATTTTCACACGTTGCGGAAACGATGAGAAGCCGATCCCTCTTATATCGCGACAAAGGAGTTCTGCTTGAGAGGCGTCTTGCGTATTTATACATTTCATCTACTTGTCTACAAACGTTTGTCGCTGTTATGGGAACTCGTAGAATTGATATACTTACTTGCTGTATCTACAAATAGAAGACTTAAATCATTCATTCGGATTCAATGTGAATACGCACTTATTTCCAATACACTAAAAACTTGGGACAACATTGAAATCGTGGAGACAAATAGCGTGGACATTATACATGGCGATTACATTTGTTACACATTTTTATGTGCCGCATAATCATCATTACTAAACTTATTGTTAAAATATTTCCGTTATTCAAAATTGCACAAAAATCATCGAATTGATCTTAATATATAGTAAAAGAGATTAACGAAAGGTTAAAGTAAGTTTGTGATATTATTGTTATGTTAAATTTACGGTATTTTGCATCGTATATTTTTTTAACCTTTTCTTAATCTACTTGTATACTTATTCGAGTTGATAGGTCTCTTGAGGACTTGTTACTGTTTTATTCCATAGAAAATATTTAAATGCTGAAAAATAAATTTTCTCGTAAGATGAATATGTTGTTCTTTAGAGCTCAGTGAGCACGGGTTTTATAATTCATTCATATTTATCTTGCCATACTGTCGCTAAGTTGATATTTCATCGTGCTACATGAGTAAAGGGGTTATAAAATTTTATTCCTAAAGTAATTGTATAATTTACAAAACAAGTCATTAAATATTTCAACACCTAATAATACTAATATCTAATGACAACATCTAATAGTAAAAATACTGCATTGGTGAAGAAATCAGTTGTGTGAGTAAAAGTTCGCGAAGAGTATTGAATAAGCTTACAGAGTAATTTGTACAAAATATGTCGATTCAACTATGGTTAAAAGTCACATGGTAAATTCGCACCTTTTGAGAACTGTGATCGACATTACCTTAACGGTGACTATACTCAAGGAACAACTATGAAACGCCGTGTCATCTGGCTTGATCGTAACGATATGGACAAAATATTCGAAATTACACGGATGAATTCCGGACTGTGGTTACGGCATCTAAGATCCGACCTCGGCAATCGACAGAAAACTCTAGTAGAAATTCGTGGTCTCTACATTAAACCAAACCTTCCGAATAGTCCGTAAAATCGGTCTTTTCTCGGGTTCTGTGTAGTAGCCTCGCGCAATTACATAATCGCCTTTGTTGTGACGGACTACGGGGCGGGAGAGTAAGCGAATGAATAGGCTTTTGCGAGAGAACTCCACTTTCCCCTCTCCCGACACACTTGCTTCCTTCTCTTCTAAGCCCTCCCCCGCCCCGCTTCCTGCGTCACTCATCCTCTCACCCCTTCCAAAAGCCCTCTTCGAGCTTGGCCACCGGCGAATGCTCTAAAAAGTAAACGGTTAGTATCAACGCTTTCATTTTTCTGTTGGTGGGAGTCTCACGTAAACGATATCTCTACCAATACATTCACGACCGCTGCCCTGGCTGTTTATCTTCCATACCCTCAGAGCCTAACCATTTTGTCTTCCCTAGACTAGTAGCATGTGCCCCTGCCCTTTGAAAAATTAATCTTAATTGATAACATCTTGGTTAAATTGTTAGTTTTTTAGCACTGCAACTATTTTTTTTCTTGTTTTTCGCGTGAACGTTTGTGATATTCAGCTCCGATTTTCTAATTCTACCGTCAATTCTAATTCACTTTTTTTTCATTTAAGTGTTGACAATCATCACACGCGCAGTCATGGGTCTAAACTTCGCGCTTCAGCCATCACAGTGTCGCTGTTTTAATTGTTGACTCCTCCGCAAGATGGACTTCTTGTCTCCGCTAAATTTCCGCATAATAAAACTGTGTGTAAAGTAAACTAAGTGAAAATTCCAAAAAGGTTTCAAAAATTCGAAAAAGGTCCAAATTTAACGAAAAATATACTTTAAAATTCTCGAAATTTTCTCCCTAGGTGACCGCCTACTCCGCCTAACAGGCAATCCACCTCTACATAGTTAGAATGCTCCTTTTCCGATTGAAAGGCGTGAGGCATTCTAAAAAGTTCTGAATTCTCCTCCTTCTCCTCTTAACTCTGGTGAAATTGTTTTGGCCAATGTAATTCTTGTGTGGGTAATCCCTGATTTCTTGCCAATTGCCACACAGCGGGATTTATTCCGCTCTCTTGGCTCGATTTATTCACTCGAGTAGATTCCAACTACCTGTGCGACTCTGGATTGTGAAGTAAGGAAGGGGTGGTGACTGACTCTCTCGGAAAAATTACGATAATGACCTTCTGAGCTTTCTGCAGAAATACGGTTTGTCGGAATCTCGCATTTTATAAAACATTATCGCGTCGGAGGCAAGACGTTACAAAACACCCTTTAAATGTTTTTGCGTTTGCCTTTGAAATGAAAACAGAGGAAGCTTCTCACGAGAAAGACCCATGGAGAATACGTAGCCAAGATGTGACGACAGAAGTTTTCGATACTAGAGGGTATTATAATTAGCTTCGAGAGAGGAAATGAATGGCGAGCAGCAGATAACTAGTCTTTGGTTTGAAGGAATAATGGATTATTATCTATCCCAAATATCTATGAGAGCGTTCCTTCGAGATAACTCGGAACTCTTCAAGCGTCTCAGCTACAAATGGGTGGGGGCATTCATGCCAGTAATGGGGATTAAACACTGATGATGGGGATTCAACGCAGCTTTGTGAGTACTCTCTTTGACCTTAGGCACGTTTCAAGACAAAAATGTGTCAAACAAGACAAATAACATAGATATTGAGTATTCATGAAGCCTCCAACGGGCTCAAGGGGAGAGAGGAGTCCACCCGAGCCCAGGCTCTCGGGTCCTCTCAAGCGGGTTGGCTTCTTTGGGGCTTAAGTTGCTCAACCCATAGGTACCCATTTAAAATTATCCACGCGGGTGCCTACTTACAGGAATCATGTTCAAAATCACTACAATATTCAATTAATACGGGGACAGCGCAATCAGTCACAGGTGAATTTAAGACGCCTGCTAGATATGTATATACAATACCTATTCTAGTCATCCCCTTTACACTTCCAATCACATCTATTTTGATCTCTAATATAAATTACAAATAATAGGATATATACAGTCACACAATGGAATGCTATATGCACAGATTAATGGTACACATGAATATAAAACGAGAAATAAAGTGGCAGGCCCGGGGAGTAAGGGAGGGAATGAGATAGAGAGGGAGAGAGCAAGGGAGAAAGAGAGAAAGGGAGAGAGAGAGAGAGAGAGGGAGGAAGAGAGGGAGGGGAGGGAGAGAGAGAGTAGAAATGAAGACCAGGCCGGTGGCGTGATGTCTGGTGATGTCAAATCAGGTGATCTGTTTCCCCCCTTCGTGGAATTTCCGCTTGAAGTCGGCGCTCATGCGAGATTTTCACTCGGGGGAGAGGAGAGGGGTTGATCTGCCGGGTGAGTCGAGTTCTTTCAGCGTGCCCTCCTCGAAGATGTAGCCGACCCGTAAGCTTACAGCCCTCGATACGCCCTACCAAGCAACAACTCCGTAGTAAACCGTCGGGGCGAGTGACACTTTGTGAAGTTGATTTGAGTATTACAGATCTAGGTCAGCGAATGGTCGCTAAATTCCTAATGAGATGCTACGAGTGACCTTGTGTCCCGATTAAGTATTTAAATATTATCTATATGATGATGAAAGGGCGTGGGTTAAAAATATTTTCAAATATTTTCACGTGAATTTCAGACAGATACGTACTTCTTTTCTGGAGACTTGACAGACAGTGAAAAGAACTTCATCGTGGCACTATAGGTTGAATTTTAAACATTTTATCAGGGAGGTAGATTCCCCAGCAGAATAGTTTGAAAACAAGTAAAGAAAACAAGAAAATAGTATTCGAGGGATAACCAACCCAAGAATCGAACTCATCTAGTCAGGAATTACGTAGAGACGGTAGCCTATACTTAGCAGTCGTTTTGTGAGAGAGTTGAATTCCAACCGTTACTAATAGCTCGTTTCGCAAGAGAGGCTTATGTATCAAAGCTTTGAAACAGTCGAATGATTAAGCTTTTCCACACTTGGTTACATTGATCATATAAAGTCTAATATGGTAATAATTTGAAAAGACCTTCAACGTACATTTTGTGAGGTACTACACAGGGATGTATCAGTTCCTGTCCAAAACCATAATGAGTTCAAGTAAATGGAGATAGAATAGAAGTGAATCTTCCTACAATATCTGTGTTTTTCTCGGAATACATTCGTACCCATTGATTGGAGACTAGTGGAAATGAAAAACATCTTAATTGACCTGGAATGTGACATAATCATAATAGAGATTCTTAATCAAAATCCAAATGTTGCAAATCGGTTTCTGTATGACAGCATTGACGCAGTGATAAAAATTATTCATTCATTATTAAATTATTTTTAATTTGAAAGTTGCCGTTGAAAGGGGTGAATCATACTCGTATCATATTTGAGCGCCTTATATCAGTCATCAATAGGTGTTTGTAAGTAAATATGTTCGAATTTCCACATAGAATTGGGGCCGCGCGTCGCGCCATCCCGATATTGCGCGGGCTAAAAATAACGAAGTCTCTGTCATAAGGTTTAGGATTAGAAAATGATTTATTTTTCTGGGAGTGTAGTCCACTAAAAGTAAAAGGAGTCACACGAATTCTTCTTGGGTTTTCCACCTGGCCAAGGACTCCATACTGGGCAACGTACCGACTCTCGACTTGAGGGTCGAAACATAGGACAGAATGGAGCCCCTGACCAGGTAGAAAACTACAGAAGTTTTTTTGAACATCATTCGCCGGGAAAGCACCAGATATAACTTCAAAAGGATTTACATTTCGGGTCTCAATAATCTGAGCGAAAGCAATGCATTGAAGGCACGAGAATAAGTTCCCAATTATTCATACCTCAGAATATAAATACAACGAAATATAACACGAGAAATACATAGGACTAGAATTCAATAAGGAAACAAAAAATAAAAAAATATATGAAAATATAAAATCGATGTTTTGTTGGACGTTGTTGTATTTCGAAATTTTTGTGAATATTAGTAGCCATTTTGACTCGGTGATACGTACCAGTTGCTGCAACGGAGCTGGCGGACCGATTTTGATGAAAGCGAAATTGAGTATGAGACCGCTGGTGAAAATTGAGGCACCGTGATATGCTGCTCAAATGTCATAGATTATTACCACAAAAGAAAACTACTTCAACGCCAAACATTATTACATTCATGCGGGAACATATAATGCCAAAGTACATATAATCAACATTCTTACAAATTAACTAAAAAATATAAACAATACCTTTCCTGACCCTGTGACCATGTGTGTAAGTTGATCTTCTACTGTGTGTGTGTGTTCTCCGTTAAAAGAAAAGGGTTTTTGGAGAATTCGCCCTAGTGCATGGACGAGTCTCTGGTCACTTGGTCCAACCGGTCATTTTCTCCGGATGAACCCTTCGCGGGATCTTCTCCCTCTGCACCCTCGCCAATAGACCAGTGTTCCGGTTTTTCCACGCGTAGGTGGTCTTGCGAGAGACCCCCACCCGCTAACTCCTCCGCCTCTCTCCTCTTGATAATTCCATCATCCGGAGCGTCTCGCGTACGGTCGAACGGGAAATGACGCCTCGGTCTGTAACGCTTCGCGGATTGCCCGGCGCTGACGTGTTTCTTCTTTTTTTTTCTCTTAGACTCCGCGGCCGATGCCGGCAGGTGGTGTGCGAAATCCCCCCACGTGTGCAGGGATGCCTGAAGGATGCTTGCGTTTAATTCTGTCGGCGAAATGAAACCCACGAGACGTATTAAAAAATTCATAATTACTCATATATAAAACCTGAACTCAAGTGCACATTGTATCGCTTAAATTAGGGATCTGGTGGTTCCCCGGTTAATGCTACGTATATTAATACTTATAATAATAATAGTAATAGTTTGTATCGCCGTTGGAAAACTTAATTTACATGAAAACATTTATTTAATCTATTTTGCAATGGCATATGTAGTACAAAAAAATAAAAACTATTCAATTGCCTGATGTAATAAATATTACATATTTGACAATCAGTCTCCCAAGGTTTACACCGTAGTAATTTGTCTGTTTGTGTAGATCTATGTGAAGTTATCTCGGGTTCTCCACCAGGTAAAGTATTTCTTTGCAGACGTTTCGACGATCCATGCTCAACCTCTTGAGGACTCTGCCATCGTCCTTATGGCTTCGATTGAGGCCTTGGCAGGATAGCGACCGAAACGTCGGCAAGGAAACAACTGACCTAGTGGAGAACCCGAGAGAACCTCTATAATTTTGGGTATCTGGTCAAACAATATCAGCTTAGGAATGTAAGGCTGAGGCATGGCAGTCCCAGATTAACCCAAGCCGAGGGATTTACTTGGTACACGAACCGCCTGGGAAACCCCAGGCCGACACAGGGAAACGATCTGGCCTCTCTCCCCTGCTGTGTGAATTTTCACACACCTTTGGACTCTGGCCTTTGGTCTTGTCATTTGAGTGTTTCGTCAATCAGGACTGACGTGAAAAGGTTGACTACGTCGAGTGAAACTAATCTGCCTTTCTTGGGTAAGTTGAGATCCATAAGGCATTCTGTCAGATGAATTGAGTTCTTGAAGATAAACTTCGAGGAGAATAAATTGACGCTTCTCAAAATGTTTTGTCAAAAATCAAAATCATGCTATTAGTAACGATTGAAATTCAACTCCTCCTCCAAATGATTGTTACCGAGTGAATATGCTACCGTCTTTACGTAATTCCTCCCCAAATGAGTTCAATAATCGGTCGCTTATTCCACGAATACTAATTTCTGGTGTCGCATGACTGTGAGTGGACGACATAGAATGAATTGTCAGCATTAAAAATTAGGTGCGAATCGTATTTCGGACTCTGGGAGGGAGGCGGACGAGGGATGAGGAATCGCAAGTGTTTTTTGGCGAGGAATCGAAATAGTTTTCAGCGCGGGTATGGAGGTTTTGGTGCATAATTTACTGCAGAAATAAAGGTAGATAATGAAGATTGAACATGGAATGAAGAAGAATAGAAAAAGAAAGAATGAATATACGTACAGACGAATGATGAAATGCATTTGCAATTTTCCACGAATAAAAATTATATTACGACATAGGTTTAGAAGTCACTCCGACATTTTTAGTTGTTACTACTGCATCTTCATTGGAAGATGATGTAGTAACTTCTAAATATAAGTCCTATTAAGTATTTTGTCGGTGTACATTTTAAATTTTTTTCATTGTACTTAAAAAGGTAAATATGTTGTCAGAATGGCAGCGATACATTTTTTCTACATCCTTGAGTCTGTTCGTTGGGTTGGTGCACGATATACCAGTGTTTCCCAAAGTGGGCGCTTCCGCCCCCTTGTGGGCGGTGTTTTGGTCTAGGGTGGGCGAAAAGAAACACGCGGGTTACAATCGGGGGGCGTTTGTGCATAGGTTTATGGAATTAAGGGGGGCAGTGGCTCGAAAAAGTTTGGGAAACACT
>WURS02017185.1:0-12107 GCA_011762765.2 Rhinocypha anisoptera | reverse complement strand
TGCGTGGTATCGGGAGGGAGGGGGTGGAGGTGGAAAAAGATGGGGATACTTCGCCTCGGTGGGCTTGCGGGGGGGAAGGGATTACGAGGAGGTGCGTATTATAGTTAGTTAGAGAAAGTGAGCGGGGTGGGCTCCGGAGAGAGGGGGTTGAGTTAGGGGGAAAGGTTGGGGCAGGGGGAAAGGGAAAACACGGAGTAGGGAGGGGTGCGAGAGATAGCGCGGTGGGTGAGATCGTCCGGAGCGCGGAGTATTTGCGAGGAAGTGAGGAAGCGATGGTGAAGGGCGGGGCTTCCGAAAGGAGAGAGCTGAACGCATGAGTCGGTGTAGAAAAAAGTATCGAGTTAAGAACGGAGGTTTGTGTCAAACTCCTTCCCCGCGTCCCTTACCTTCTTCCCGAAATCGAGCAACTAACTTTCTCTCATCCGTGCCCCCTTGCTACTTGCCCTTCCCACTGCCCACGCGGACCTCGACTCACTCCCCAGACCCCTCCCACTAACTTTTTCGTCCCCTGCCGGCATTTTGGAGATGAGGGAAAGAGGTGGCAATAAAGAAGGTGTTCGTAGTCGGGGTGCTGGCTTGTGGCCGGAGGAAGGAATGCACGTTGTCGAACGCCTTGAGGCAAGTTCTAAACTCCAAATATAAACGGCCTCGAGCAAATGGGTTGACGGAGAAAAGCGGTGGCTACTGGCATGAATTCGTCGTGTGCAGACAAAATGAAAATCAGGAAGGAGAGTGAATTCAATCACAGTGGAGTGTTTTCGAAATATGAGCTATGACAATCGTAAAAAATTTAAAATTTCGAATATTTTATAATCTGTTTATATATAGTTGGCGTCACATATCATTGGTCCATTAAATTAATTTATTCATAACACCGATTTAAATCAATTATTTTCATAATTTAATAAGTGACGTTGTATATGTATTAGAATTAGTTTAGAGTAGGCAAGATTAAAATGGAGATAATGAGTAAAAAAGTAACCATGATAGGTAGACCCTAACACGGTGCAAAGGCAGGTGATCTGGTACAGGTGCTGGTGGTGGGCAGGAGCCAGGTGTTGTGACAAGTACTCATGACTAGGAATCATGGACTATGATTCGTTTATTTCTTAAATTAAATTTCAATAAGCAGTCAATTAAGTATTTTATAAGAAATTCTTCTTCCTCGGATAGTAGAGAGGTATGTCAAATTCATCCTCAAGCGGATAAAAATTAAAAAATCGTACTGACTTAAATAAAATATAAATCTCTCAAAGGGCAACAGGTCCTTGACGAAACTAATAGAATCTCAAGCGTAAAAAGCGGTTATTAGCAACAAAAAATGGAAATTATACTCGAAGGGTTGGTCTCGTAAGAGGAAAAAAGTAATGGTTGAAATAGAGTAGGATGATCTTTTTTCCGCCCTTCCACGCCTCGGCGAGGGCATGGTGGTTTTGGCAACGGAGCCAAGTGAACTAACTCTCCTCTTCCTCCCCCAGAGGAAACATTCGTTGAAGCCACACCACGAAATCACCTTTCCCAAGCCAAACGGCACGCCACGAACCAGGGTAGTCGACTGCTTTACTCCGCCCTCCTCCCGCCTCTCTTCAGCTCACCCTCTACCACGCTCTTTTTCCCTCTCGATTTCCAATCCCTCCCTCGAGCCCAAGCCGGGGGCGGACCGGGGGGTAGGAAGAGGGTCTCGGGGATGAGAGGTCAAAGTTCAAAGGTAAGCGAGCAAAAGTTAAGGGGGTAGGGGGAGTGATGTACAGAAAGGAAGGGAGGGAAAAATGAATACCCGACGGAGAAGGTATCCTTATGTGCCTGGAAGGGCCGAAGATCGATGTCAAATTAATGAATAACGGCAACATGAGATGGCGAGAAGGGAAAAAATATATGGAGAATGAAACGAAGGAGAAGTGGAGTGAAAATAATAGAGGGGGCGGGAGAGGGAAAAGAATATGCCCGCGAAGGCAAGAGGGAGGGAGAGATGGAAATTTCGGTGGTTTTCGGCCGGAGATCCAAGGGAGGCGGATCCGGTTCAGAAATAATCAGATGAGGGTCAAAGGAAGACTAGGGTTGGGGAAAAGTGCTGAAACGAAGAGAAGAAAGAAGAGGGAGAGAAAAGAGGTCTTTCGTGTATTTTTACCACAGACAACATAATGCTGGTCTTAAGAGAAAACAGGCTATAAAAGGTGATATTTAAGTATACAAAAGCCTGCCTGCCCACATAAAACCAAAGGTTAAGTTCTTCGTCAGTAGATGGAAATTAAAGAACTGTAAAGAGGAGATAAAGGTATGCCAGAAACATAACCTGCTCGCAAGAATCATTATCCAGGATATAACTATGTGAGGAAACTAACTTTTAGATTTACAACAAAGGCAACAGAAGATTGAGGGTTATAGCTTTAACGTATCTTCGACGGAACGAATTAAATATTTGATTCTATAGTCTTAATAAACAATTGATTGACTACTTTACTCATGCTTTTGATAGTGAATTATTAGTTTTTTTGCTTAGGCAATTTCTCCGCATGCACTTACTACTGAGGTCAAACGAAAATTTCCGCATTTTTAATTATTCCCTCAAATACAATTCAATGAGGAATATTAACACACTCAATGGCATAATTTGTCAATGTGACTCATATCTGGAAAGAATGGGTTTCATTTCGTCGAGATTGAATCGAAATTTAATAGTCAATTCACCATTAACAGCAAAAAAGATTTAAACTGTTCTAGTTTACTTATAGAGAGACTACGAATGTATTTTAAGTCTAAAGTTCCATTTACTAAAGGAAAGAAGGAAGAAGAAGAAAAGCGAGAACATTAGAGAGATTGGGTGGAATATTTCGCAATAAGAACAGAAGAGAAGAGCGCCGAGGAAGCTTCGCCAGACTTCTAAATATGAAGTCTTGGGAAGATGAAGCGAGGAGCCGAGCGGAGGTGGGCAGATGAGGGAAGAGGCAGGAGATGGGGGAGGAAAATTACAATTGCTTTCTCCCTCGGACGAAATAACTCAGCTATTGAAAGAAAATGGAAAATAATGCAAACTAATTAAGGGGAACGTATTACAAAAGTGGAGCTAAATGAGGAGAGGATTGTCCCCTCTCCGTTCCTCACGCCATCTTTGTAAGGGGACGGCCCAGGGATTTCGAGAGAGAGAAAAATAGGGACGGCTGGATGGGGAAGAGGGGGAAAGAACGAAGGTAAACGATGGAGCGGAAAATATGGAGTTGTGTATTTTGGGGACGGGATTTTGGAACGCGGATTTAGGGGAAGCAGTGTATTGTAAGCAAGGACATCTCTTGTTCGACGTATGTCGTAAAGTAAACTCCAGGATTAACGATTTTATTCCCACTCGCGGGGGTGGGTAGAAGATTCAATCGCTCCGGTCGTATTGTGAACACGGATGGAAAGTTAATAATGGGAACCATCATTTCCAAGGGCCTTTTTAAAAATAAAATCTGCGGATTCGGATATGAACTTAATTTGAGAAGTTTAAGTTTTTCCTCTGAATAAAAATGAATACTCATAGAAGAACTTGTGAGATAATTTCCTGTTTACCAATTGTATGAAGAAGTTGTGCCATTAGACTAGGAAAATATAACTACATATCATGGTGGTAGTAGTATTTTTTTTTATAGGATACATCTACGGTTATGGTCATTTAGCACCTCTTCATTTCATAGAAAAAACCCGTCCGCACAAACACAACACCCATGCCCTGGGCGGGACTCGAACCCATGACCTCCAGGTTAGCCTGTGATCACGCTACCCCCAGGGTACCGTGATCGATACATCACATATTGTTAATAAATGCATTGTTTTACAAGAACATTCCGGAAATTGACCCTTAAATAATTCAAATTAATATAAACAAAAAAGGAATAGTGAAGAAAATAATAATTACGTTGTATATAAACCAAGGAGTTATTTTTTACGAGATATAAACACTTGCGGCTGAGTATCAGTAACAGAAAATATTCTCTAAATAATACTGAATCCAAGTAATATGTCAGGAAAGCCCAGTTCTCACCCCCAGCTAAGCCGCTCTGCTAGTTTCCCTAGGGAAAAACATGACTCCAAACACTGAAAGGTCGAATTTCATATGCTAAGGGGATAAACACTAAATTACCATTAAAATTCAGAATCAAGAGCAAAAATTATTCTCTATATATTTAGATCAAGTTATATTTTTTTAATTTTAAATATTTTTTAAAAATTAAATAAACAAATTTCATCATGAACATTCTGCTAAATCAGACCGATTTAAAATTTATATGAATTCCTAAAAATTCTTATTTCATAATCATTTAACAGCAAATTTTTTTTAACCTCACAACACTTAATATAACTATTATGATCCTAAAATAAAATTGAAACCTTAAAATTGTTAAATAGGGATATCCGTAAGAAGTATATACTCCAACGCAAAACGCTAGTTTCTCAGCTTAATTGCACCTCTAAAGTTACGAAAGGTCTAATGCAAAGCAACTACCAAGAGTTAACCACTTTTATAGTTATGAACTGCATAAAATCAGACAAATTATGTTTTAAAATCTTTGTTACTAGATTTTTCTATGTTACATGAACTCTCCGTTTTATCAATATAAAACTCTTTGGATGATAAGTATAACATTTGAATTGAGGAGGAGCGAACATTCATAAAGTTTACATATAATTTTATTAATTTGTAAAATAGAAGTAAGCTTTAAAAGGAAAATTATATTATAAATATGAAAGAGTAAAATATTACAATATTTGAATAAAATTCCAATATTACTAAATAATAAAAATTCGATCAGAAATAAATTAATATAATAAAAACTTGTTAATTTTCATTTCATACTCCATATTTATAAACATCATACTCACTAATGGTTAAATGAAACTAAGATGAAACTGGCATTTTAAAGCTTACCATCTTACTCTTCTTGTGTATCACATATAGTCATATTTAGAGAGTATTATCTGAAAATAAACAATGAATCTTTCCACTTTTAAAATAATTAACCTAAGGCTTTCCTTGAACAAAATAATATTTTCTGTATAGAGGATTTGACTTTAAATGAGATGTTTATGGAGCCTTTCTACGAAAGTCGATAATTGATTTCAAGGTTCTATTCACAGATAATTCTTGTATTATGAGAAAATGATAAATTCCTCAGTTTTAAATCTCCTCCCCATCTTCAAAAACTGTCCTTCTATGGCTTCATTATCCATGTAATGTGAATATTTTCTTTCACTACCTCTTGTTCAGCCTTTAATTTACTACATGTCTATGATTTTAAATAAAAAACTTCAGGAAATATATTTTCTCGATGACATTAGAGAGATGGTTAACCACAGTTCATGCTTTGATAATATGTGACGCTGGGGTACCTACATCTAATTACCAACTTTAAAAATATCATCAAATTTTCACACAACCAAATTATACGAGTTCATATCAGGAAAGCAAATCACTAGTGAATACAAATGTAGTTCACTAAATGGGAATAACCCGTCCTATCTTTTATCCTGTTTTCCGCGAAACACAAGAGCCCCGCCAGGAGCGCTTTTCGTACTAGTACTCAGCCGAGGAATTCATTATCACACGTGCTCCAAGTGGGAGCAGATGGATAGGAATGTCAAACGATGGACAATGGGCTTAGCTATCGAGAGACTCCTGGGAAAGGAGAGTGGGACGGGGACCAAATTCCACCGGCTGGAAATGCACTGAAAAGATGATGGGAGCTAAAAAAATCAGAAGATAGCAGACAAGCTTGAAGGATGAATAAGAGGTTTTAATCTAATGGAGGGAAGAAAAAAAAGTACAGGGAATGTCAGGAATAGCTAAGAGGGTAGTAAGAATTATGTGTGAACGGAAGAGGTAAAAAATAACGAAGCTGTGGGGAAGGAGAAATAAGAAACCTGTAAACGCCAAGAGTTAATGCATGAGCTGCCAGCGAGTGGAGAGGAAAAGGCGAGGTAGCGATATATGCGATGTCTGAGCAGCGAAGGCCATTCAAAGAAGCAGCCTGGTCATTAAAATCAAGTCCTCTGCTAGACGCCATTTAACTTTTTCAACGGTACATCTGCAATACCGCCAACACCAGCCAGCAAACCAGTAGCTGAAAACAATAATGCCACAAAAGTGTCTGTAAAACCGTAGAAAAATTTAATTATTTTAATTATTTTTCCATGAAGCAAACTAATTTTAGCTGAGACACCGATAGATTGTTCACTATTCTGCCTATTTCCATCACAATGATTCCATCATAAATTGGGGTATTATATTTTCCATAAAATGAAATCAGTCCAGTCCAAACTAATGGGATACATATTTAGGAATATATTTTCACAGTAGTAGTCAAAGAGTAGCCAAAATTACTGGACGATTTGTGGAGTATAGCAATGGACTGAATGCAACAGCATCACATTGAAAACTTGACGTAGATAAGGGTAACTGGGGGCGAATGAGGTTTGATGTTGCACGGATGGTGCGGGGAGTTACATGGCTCTCCGTTTTCACTTGCGTTTTTCCATTATCCTGAGAAATTGGTCAAGGAGTCAAGAGGTGGAATTCAATTATAAATTAAAATATGTATGTGAAAAAGTAAACGAGTCACATTCGAAGGAGGTCAAGCATCATTTGGTCAGTCAGGCAAAGTACTAAGGGTTTTCTATATTTTCAGGCATAACTATGAGGAAATCCATTTCTGAGAAATAAAAATTACGTACTACGTATTTTTCCACTAAGACTTTTAATCTCGTGCGACTATTTTCAACGCGACGGAGTCATCTTCAGGTGCCTGAAGATGATGCCGTAGCGTTGAAACTAGTCGTACCAGATTAAAAATCTTAGTGGAAAAATTCGTAGTACGTAATTCTTATTACTAAGGGTTTGTTTAGCGAAATACAAGAATTAGAGGTTTGGGATAAAAATAAAATAGAAGAAAGAAAAATAATCCAATTCTAGAATAAAAATTCGAAGTGGTACGTTAAATATAACTGTAGGAGGGAAATTTTGTATCAGTTAGAAAATTGCACCTATTCATGCATTACCTACTTTAGATGAAAATTTACTCTGTATAATAGTTATCAAGGGAATATTATGGCTATAAAATGGTGCATTTTCGAAGAGAAATGATATGAATCACTAACAAAAACTCTGAGTAAATATATAAAGAATAGGTTAATAGTAGCCCGATTTTTTAAAAACTGAGCACTGCGTGGCTAAGAAACTTGGAAATTGAGAGGAGAAGATGTCCGTAGAGTGGAAGGTTGTGAGATGTTAGTGTGGAGAAGGACGGAGAAAATAAAACAGGACAGAAGAATAAATGAAGTATTGGGTGTTGTACGGGAGGAGATTCACTATTGAGACTAAATCTTTAGAAGACAAAAGTTAATGGAATGTAACGGTCGTTGAACGTATCGGTCAATTGTAAAGACTCCAAATTCCTCTAGACAAATTAGTTGTCATTTCAATCACCATCTCTCGTATGAATACGACTGACATCGATAATTACCATGACTAAAATTATACACAATAGTGTCTCGAAGGTAAAAGCTTCCATCTAAAAGGTAAAAATGTAAATGCATTGCAACACTCCATCTAATTAACATTGGTTTTCCTCTATTTGATTCCTTTGACGCATGGACTATTGAAAAATAACAATTAAACGAGTCAAAGATAAAATTGATGTTATTATGAAAACTTTGCTTGAGAGTTTTATGTAGAACGTATTAGTCTTTTAGTAGATACAAGGAGACGAACTTTCTGTCTATGTCTTCTTCTGCATGAGGTCATTGGGAGACACGGACAGGAAAGCAAGCGGAAATACGTACGAAACAGGATGGAAGGGGCGACGAACATGGGGAACTCGCCCACGCAACATCAATGGATGGAGCAAGAACAACGGAGATATGCACACACTCACAAAACAAAGAACGGAAAAGACTACGGTTTCAAAGGAAGCACAAAGAGGGTGCAGGGAAAAAATTAAGTTGAGACGGGGGCTAGGATGGATTTTTATTATTTTTTCATCCTCTTCCTGATACCCTTACAAGGCCCCATTCACCTTGTATATACTTCTTTCCCCTTTGAAAATAAAACAGCAGTTTTTCCTCTTCATTTCTACCGAAAAAATGCCTGCATGCGGGTACACCAAGTGGGGAGGGCTTTTTGGGATAGGAGGTCGGAGGTTGGGACGGTAGAGGAGTGAAGGAGAGTGGGGAGGGTGGGGGGGAGTGGAGGGGGCGTAAGGAGTGTTGGAAGGGGAGTGGGATGGCGGCGGCGTCGAGCGGCAAGTCGGAAGGATGAAAGGCGCAAAAAGACAAAACACGAGGCATTAATGAATGAAATGAAGTGGATGGATAAAACATGACACTCTATGATGTCCTGCCGCACGGAATTTCTCGAATTGCATCAAACATACTTTACGAGGATTTTTTAAGCCGTTTCAGTGGTTGAAGAACGCAAAAGGTGTACCGGAGCAGACGCTCTGCTCCATTTCTCATTTTGTAGCACATTTGTTTTTTTTTAAAGTTCGCTTCAAGAGGTACGGAGGACACGAGGAAGGGGAGATGGATTACAATGGATTCCCCTCTCTTCCTTCCTCCTCATTTCATTCTGTCGATTCACGACGCGAGAGCTTTGGCCCGTTTCCTCGCTCTTTCTCCTACCCGCCACCATGCACCGCCACATTCGACTCGAGCAATAAAAGCGATCGGTTTCTATGATGGGGGATTAGAGTGACTGAAGTGATTACACACCTATGCTGCTCAAGGATACCTTTGAATATGTTTCCCAATGGGTTGCCGCTCAAATGTTGCTCGGGTGTTAATTTAACCCTAATATCTCCTTCCCTTGTACCATCGAGGCGTACGTGTTGCTGCTCACTATCAGTATTCAGAAATGTTGCATTTACATAGGATTCAGAGGAGTTAGTATAACAGTAACACTTTACCGAGGAAAGCATGCCTTAGTAAAGGGATATATTTCCTGAGATTTAAGGAGAACAACGAGCACAGGAGCACACGTAGAAGAGAATTTAGACACGTAGAAGTAGAACACGTAGAAGAGGATAATATTCTTCATAGTAAATATTATTGCAAATGGTTTCGGAGTTAAAATAGGCTAGGTAGATAAAATAGATTGGCACCAATATATTCATAAAAGAACTAAACCTCGATAAGTCGTTGATATTGGTTTTTCGAAGACGAGTGAAATGCCAGCGAAACTGTCACCCTTTGACAAAGAAGCGTGGTGAAAACCCCGACAAAAATATCATTAAACAGATACTACGAAAGTCTTCAAGGTTCAGATAGTTCGTATTCAATTAGGATCAATTAGATTATAACCAGTTAATGTTTCTGATACGATAGAATTCATGCATATTAATGGTGTGTAAATATCTAAAGTAGGAGAGAAAAGAATATAATTCTTCTTGTAAGGAGGGAAGATGGAGGTGTGAATTGGAAGAGTAGAGATGAGTCGGATCAATTCAACATTTCTTCCTAAAGCTGTATTTAGTACTGTATAGGGGAGTAAAAGTCTAGGTAGGGGACGTGAATATAAAATAGATATTGAAAAAATTTAGGAATGAGCACAGAAATATCAGGAAACGTTATCACCTCGGTAATTGCTTAAAAAAATTAATCGGCCAACCGTGTTGCGACTCCAACATCGATATATCCGGGATGACAGCTGACGAAGTGATTTCGATGTCGTGGGAAAATTGGAACAGGCCAGAATAAGATTAAATTGCAACACCGGCAAAAATACTGTAAAACAAGCCTCTGTGTGGGGATGAAAGAGAGATAGGGACAGAAAGAGAGGTAAACAAATCTGTGGAAGAAAAATGGGCCGGCCACGCCTCTCCTGCCTTTCGAATCGCCTCTATTTGTACATATTCGGAGCGATGGGATGGAAAAAAACGCTTAATTGAAAGATGAGTAAACATGCATTGGCTACATATGCAAATAATGGAGTGCGTAATTGAATCTCCCGCTTTAACGGAATAACAGTGTATGTACCATCTGCACGACTTTGAAAACACGATGAAGGACGTGGAAGGGGATGATGTCTGGCGATTGGAATGAATATATTGGAATCCTGATGTACTAAAACCGATCGACCAGGATTAAACTTATCCTCGTTTTCCTAATTCACAGAGAGGCTTCCTCTCTTCACCAACACAGATAGGAGAATGGGAAGAGACGTACTCAGACGTGCTAGAATTTGGGACACGATACAGCGTAGTAACTAATGTTCACTCACCCGTGTCTAAATACAGGTTTAACCTCCTTACTAATGAAATAGCGGAATGCCCATATCACTAAGATAAGGTTGAAAATACCTATCACTATAAAATAAGTGGAGAAAACTCCTTGCATAAGACAAATAATTTATATAATTAATACACTGCTTTAATCCATAATTACTGTCAAATTTGATTGAGGTAGGTATTATCTATCCCTCATTTGTATTACATTTAATGAAAATTTAAGTTTTCATAGATAAGTATTTTCCAAAGAAGATTAACTGCTTCCATGAACTGTCATTTTATTATTCCCACACGCTGATGGAATATAAAATTGTATTCCTTTTAAACTTTTCCTTGCGGTATTTGTGAATATTTATTCTGTTCTGAAACTGCTGTCTTTTAGAAAAGAGCGTAGAATTACTCAAATAAAAATGTTTTTAAATTAGAAAATAAAAAGAAGTTCATAAAATCCCATAAAATTAAAGGAATACGGAGAGTTGGATGAGATAGCAAAGGAAACAATGAAATATGTAATTCAGGAAGTTGGAAATGAAGTTATTACAAAGTATGAAGAGAACTTTCCTGAGTTCCGTAAAATGTCCATTTTTCTCCGTGACTTTCCTACTTCATTCTCCAAAATGCCGTTTCGGAAAACTCCACGGCAGTAGCTGAAATGAATGTCTGCCCCTGAATTATGTCTTGTACATAAGCAGAAACGAATTTTACTAAAAACTGGAAGCTATATGTCTTTCGGGTATCAATGGAGAGAAATGGAGAAAGGTTGGATGGATGTGATTTGTCACAAAAAGAGCAAATTTAAAAGAGGATTTACAGATAAAGTATAAGCAAACATTCATATATGAAAGCTGCAATATGCTAAAATGAAATGAAGGTAACGGTTAAGAAAACAAATACAAAAACTTTAAGGAATACGTCAGTATGGCAAATGATAAGATATAATTTAATTGGTTAGCGAAGGTTGAGACGCCGAAAAATCGTTTTGACCAAATATCTTATTGGTTTTGTTGTTTTTTGTGTGTAGGGGACATCTACGATAATGGTAATTTAGCGTGTTTTCGCGGTGTGAAAAATATTGCGATAAAAGACGTTTGTTTGAATAGAGTGAGCGTGACAATAATAATAATATATAATGGTTTTCCTTAAGTGCAAAGTTTTCTTTGCACTTTACCTTCTTTTGGGAAATTTCATTTATTTAGGCGGTGAATAGAAGATCCTTTTCCTCTATAGTGAAAAAACCTTTTGGAACTAGAATTTAAGAAGGAATTTGAAGAGCAAAAACAATTTCAACCCTGTTATATACCTGTACTTATTTTGAGTTTAAATTTTTCCTGAATGAAAGTAAGGTGCTATTCAATTCATATTCCAAAATGAATTGCAAGTATTCCTTTTCGAGAACAAAGTAACTCATTGGTAGTACTTTTTCCTTAAATTGCCAATTAAGAGGACGTTCCATTGCGTTAATAACGGTTGAAGTCGGTCTCATCTAGGGAGAAAATTAAAAACAATGTACAAAGGGTTTTCGTGACAAATTAACAACCGCGATTAAAATGTAATTAAATAATATCCATGATATAATAAATTATTAACGAAATAAACGAAATGAGGGTATCAAAGTTTACACTATAATACCAGGACAACATTAAAAATGTGTGAAATACTTGTGCGTGAAGATAACTTTGGTAGTCATTACTGCAGAAGGAGACGAACGTGAAAAATACAAACATATATATATATATATCATTCGGAATAATCAGGGATTGTTATGAAAGTGGCAGGTTGCCGGAGGAATTTGTAATAAGTGGAATGATAGCTATTCCAAAGAAAACGAGGACAGAGAAATGCGAGGAACACCGA